>JBCEWC010002094.1:0-36418 GCA_038996855.1 Solanum aculeatissimum
TATATATATATATAATACTGAATCATACGAAATCTATTACTTTTTCAATTTAAAAAAGAATGATCGAATTTGATTTGGCACGAAGTTTAAGAAAAGAAAGAAGACTTTTTGATTTTGTGATTGTAAATTAAAATTATGTCAAATGTACCAAAATATTCTTTAATCTTGTGGCCTTAACTATGTCACGTGAAAAGTTGAAATTAAAATGTTGTCAAAAAAGGAAAGAGGTCATCCTTTTTAAAACAAACTAAAATAGAAAATAGATCATTCTTTTTAAAACGGAGAAAGTATTATTATTGTTATTGGTGTTGGTCGTGGTGACAATGTAGATATTCTTCTTGTTTCTCCTTAAGTGTGTCAAATATTTATTTTGAAGCTCCGACGAATTTGAATTTACTCTCATAAGGCTTACTAAAGAGGAAGTACTCTCTATGCTAGCTCCAAACCTAAGAACTTTGTTTCGCGGTGAAGTATTGATAGAGCTATCTTTTTTTGTAGAAGAGTAAATTTATATAGCTTTATCAAAAAATTACATTGTATAAATAAACTCGACGGGACAGAAAAGAAATATAACTCAGTTGTAGACCTTTACCTTAATATAGTGAAATTCATCAGTTCGAGCTTAATTATTCCTAAGTCCCTAAACTTTTCTATCTATCTTTAGAAGTAGGACGAGTGAATCTATTCTTGGTGTCACTAAAGTGGACATCCCTTACAATATTTACCAATTTTGTCCTCATCCATAAGGGGATAGGGAATTTTAAACACAAGGCTAGAATAAAAAGGTGATAAAAATTAAAATAACAACCAACTCTTTCATTTCTTCTTTATCCATGGCTTTAACAAGACCATTACACACACTTTCTTCTCCACTTAATAAACAAACAATTCCTTATTTGATTAATTCACACAAATCCAATTCAGTTTCTTTCAATTTTTCTTCTTCTTGTTTGAGACAAGTTGCTGCCTATGTATCATTTAATCCTTCTGGAAATTTTGACCTTTCCCTTTATGATGACCAAGAAAGTAAGCACATACTACTACACTTTCATTTACTTATCTGTCACAGTCGAAATTTAAAGTTTATAGGTTCTGAACTCAATATTGATTGATCGTATATATTATAGTTCTATGATTCAAAGTATCAAGAATACAAAAGAAAATCACTTCATATATTTATTACTTTTTTTTATTTAGAATTTAAATATTTATTATAATTAATTATTTGTTCGACTCATCATATCAGTTAACTAAAAAACGAATTATTCCTTTGCTTTTGAAAGACCCAATCACATAATTTTATTATCTCCCCTCTAAGCCTTCTATTTCACTTCTATTTTATCTGCTATTTTTTAGGATTAAAAAAAATACACAATAAAGTACAAAATAGACTATTATCGATTGTTTATAATTAAATATTTAATAATTATTTTTAATTAAATTTATAAATTTTAAATTTTGATTTTGCCTTTTCGGACAGATACAGAAGTAGCACCACCACCAATGCCACCAACAGAAGGTAGATATGAAGTTGTAATAGATAATGACATCATTCAAAGTCTTGATTTATCCCCATTTCAAAATGCAACTGGAATTTCATCACCCTTATCTGGTAAGTATTTTATTAAATTTATTATTTTTTTCGCCTTAATTTATATAATGTAATTGAAATTTGAGAGTCAAATAAATTTTTTTTGATTAATTTTAAAAAAAAAAATTGTTTTGTATTGTGATTTATATTACTTCTGTCTCATTTTATGTGGCGCCCTTTCATTTTTTATATGTCCCTACAAAAATATCATCTTATTCTAATTGGAAACAATTTAACCGCATATCTAAGAATGATTTTAGATCACAAGTTTCGAAAATCTTTCTTTTTCTTTTTAAACACCGTATCAAGTCAAAAGATGTCATATAAAAATGAAACGGAGAGAGTAATATTTATTACGTAGTTTTCAAATACTTTTTGTCTAATGATAGTTGTCTATTATTGACTTAATGCAAGAATTAAGAAGCAATAAATGATATGAGTAATTTTATGAAATAACCCTTATTAAATATAAGTCATTTGAATATTAAAAAATAAATATTATTTAATAATAAGAGTAAAATAGACACATAAAATAATAAATTATTTATTAATTTTACTAACTGAATAAGTATTATTGAACATTATAAAGTAATATAATAAATAAATAAAGATTAAACAACGGGAGTAATAATTTCACAAGCCAAAAAAAAATCAATCATTACAATTTTGCCACAAGTAATAAAAATAACAAAGATAAACTTAAACTTCTTTTATATAAGTAATAAAAATAAAAAAGGAAAAAATCTTAAACTTCTTTTTTCCTTTTTTACAATAATAAATATATATTTAGTGTAATCCCAATGATTTTTTTAATTAAACTTTAATCCTTCCTTTTTATCTCTATCCAATTGAATAATTTAACACAAAATCTTGCCAAATCTTTATGTAAATAATTAGACAGATTTATTGATTAGTATTTTTCTTAATCAGTATACATAAATTATACATGAACATACATGTATTATACATTTGTGTGTCATTTTTAGAAAAAATTACATGGATAAATAAATATATACTAGTTAATTAAATAATATAGCTATAGTTTTAAATTAATTACAGCTCATGGTAAACATCTAGTTGTAATTACGGATGAAGTTTTGTATAGTTTGCGCGATTTATACGGACATTGTGCATGATTATATAAAAGTTGTGCGCGAATCAAATTAAAAAGCGAAATATACAAACACTGTGAATTGTATAACAAATTATACAAATGTTGTGGACGAATTGTATAACGAAATATATAAACGCTATACAAAAACTCTGAATTGTATAGCGTTATACAAATATTTCGTGAATTATACAAGCGTTGCTATAATGTGATGATCCCTCTTCGTGGGTTCACATACTCAGGTATTATCTATGCCTGGATCAACCAATTCACACCTTCATCCCTCTTCACGCTGCAACGCTACAAGGTATCAAACCCGATACCTCAGGCTCCTTTACACCCTCTAACAGGGGGTCACCTATCACCAAACTATAGCTGTGTGTATCTTTGAATGGTTATATGCGAAAATTTCTCTTTTTTTAATCAATATATATAGACTATACATGAACATACCTGCATTATATATCTGCTAGTTATTTTTAATTTAATCAGTTGAATAGAAAACTATTTAAATTAATTCTTTTTGTTTTTTTTTTTAAATATAACAGCCAAGCCAAAAGAGTTTATGGAAAAGACAATTGGATTTACAATAAAGTACAAAAGGGAAGACAAATATGATTTAAGGGAATTATCAGAATTTCCAGATATTAGACTATGGTTTGTTCAATTAGATGCCACTTATCCATGGTTGCCAATTTTATTGGATTGGAGAGCTGGAGAACTTGCACGTTATGCAGCAATGTTGGTACCACACCAGGTATTTAATTCTAAAATTAAATTTATATATATATTCGTTGATGCTGATAGTGGAAAGAATTTTTACGTGATTAGAGTAATTAAACTTGTTGTATAGTTGGTGTTGAATTCTTGATTTAAGTCAAAAAAAGTAGGAGAACTAGTGAACTAAGTTCACACTATCAATAGGCAGTGGAGGATTCGGGATTTTTATCGATCACTTAAAAAAAAAGGTCAATGAAATTTAATATATAGTGTGTGTATATAAAAATAATTTTAATTTTGTATATACAATGATATTTTTAGATGAATCTTCTTGTGCCTCCTAGTTCCACTTCTTTGTTATCTGATTCGTAAGATGAGATGGACCACATTAGGTCTATTTAGGAGTGTTCACGGGTCGGTTTGGATCGGTTATTGGTCAAAGTCAAAATCAAAATCAAACCAATTTAATCAGGTTTTAAATTCTCAAAACCAAATCAAACCAATTATAATATATACATTTGGTTTGTTATCGGTTTCGCTTTGTTTTGGTTCGATTATTAACCATACACAAAAATAAAAGTAATGATACATTCAAAACGGAGAAAAAGTGACAACAATCCATTCAAAACAAGAAATATTAACTTGATAAGAATTTAGGGGTATATTTCACTCGTATTGTAAGATCAGGGGTGTATTTAGATTCAGTTAGTCAAGTAGATGAGTGTTTTTAATACTGTCAGTAGTTCGAGGACAAAATTAATAATTCGAACCTAGTTTAAAGGTGTTTTCAATACATCCCTCTTGTATAAATAGATCATCTTTTGTTCCTTCTGTATACATGCTATAATCTTCACCTTTGTATGCTTTCTACACCTGGTCACATGACAACAATTCTCACCGTTATGTCAAGAACTACTGACCAATTAAGCTAAATGTATCCTTTCTTTTAATTCAAACTTTTTTTTTTACATATTTATTTTTATTTATTTATTTTGTTTTGACAGATGAGTATGAAAATGGGAGTAGTATTCAATCCAGAGGCATTGGAATTGTTTGTGATGAATAAGGTTTTTGTAGTGTATTCTTGGTTGAAGCAAAATGAGATACCAATGTCAAGGCTCAAGACAAAAGACATGGCAAGAATGCTTGGTTTTGGGATTGGTGATGAACTTTTTGACATGATTGATAAAAATCACATTCATCCTTCATAAAAACTTGAATTCATTTTTCACAAAATATTTTTGAAATTGTTGAATATAAAATGTTTCCTTTGTCTAGTATATTAGTAGTATTAATTAAAATTAAAAAATTTTCTTTCGAATACATCACTCTTCTCTTGTTGATATATCCCTATCCCCCTTTCGAATACATTTGACCCTCTCTGATACATCTCTCCCCTTTCTGATACATTCCTTCTCGCTTGGATACATCCCGTCTTGATAGGATACATCTCTCTCCTATGTATATGGATGTCCTATCCCCTCTCTGATACATCCCTCTCCAATGTATCTGGACGTCTGCTAATGTATCTAGAAGTCAAGTGATGTATTCCGAAATTCATAAATTTGAAGAGGTTTTTGTAATTTGAAAAAGAGTAGGAAAATAATGGAATTAACTCTTAAGAGAAATATCTCAACATATGAAGGCAACCATTTGGACATGGGAAAATTACATATATATACAAAAAAGTAAAAGTTTACCAAAAAAAAGTAACTCATGTTTTATTTACATAAAAAATAGCTCCAGATCAGCGAAATTATACATGAATATATAATATAGGTATAGAAAGTATACACTGCTATACAATGTATATTACTTATACATGAGTTATACACTAAATATACATTATGATACACAAATATACATTGACTATACAACGAGGGTTGAATACTCAAAATTATAACAAATAGTCAAAGGTTAGTCGGATGGCTACTTTTCGTAATTAAAAAAAGTGAATTATTTTTGTGTTCTCAGTATCTTGTGGGTGTAATTATCCCTTTCGATATTTGATAGGCCCATTTAAATGGGCTTTATGTGGCCCAAAATAGTGGCCCTGTCCAATGCTGTTATACCTAGTATATACATATGAAGATTTTCATCTATACTAGCAATAGTCCACATGCTTTTCTAGTTAATAGTTAATTAACGTTTCGTACAAATGTCATGAAAAATTTAAGATTATAATTCTTTTCGGAAAAAAATATATCCATTTTTCAAAGTTTATATCGAGTTAAACTACTACTACAACAACAACATAGTTAGAACAAAGGTATAGTATATACGACTATCGCAGAGTTTTGAAATTCAAAAAATGAAAAAGATCGTTTTTTTAAATGAATTAAAAAAAAAATGTAAATAAATTAAGATGAATAGAGTAAAATTTAGCTCTAAGATTATTAATTTTATTAAGCCGCTCTCGACACGACAAACGATACGTTTGGAGAAGTTTCCATTCTCTCCTTTTTGTACGTTCTTGACAACCTATTTTTTGTCCTAGTAGTCTTTAAAAGTGACATTTCACATCATGGCGGAGTCACTCTTTGGCTAGTGGATTCAATTGAACTTTTTTTGATGAAAAATTATATTATTTATATATAGTTAAAATTATTTTTTAACTAGCTCGTGTGTTTATTTTTTCAGATTTTAAACCCCTTTAGTTGAAATTCTGACTCCGCCACTGCTGATATACTACATCACAATTCACAACCAACAATTAAGATCTATGTCAATTACTTTGGAATTTTTTTAAAAAAAAATTGTTTTATAAGAGTGGGGCAAATGGGGCATTGCCATGTGAAAATTGGTTCAATAAACGTGTTGAGTGTATGGGAAAGACGTGTTTTTAGATAAGAAAAAAATGTTACAAAAATTTAATTAAAATTAAAAAAAATCAAATCTATCATACATCTTTTTTCCTTTTTTGAGTATGACATTATTGTTATTTTCTAGCACTAGTATGGCATGATTGTTCAAACAAAATATAATTTGTATGCATTATTAAAAATTTATTTATTTATTAATAGATTCAATCAAAAATTGACTCGTCGATAATGTTTCTGATGAATATATATGTGTGTTTCTGATGCACTATTGTTATTTTCTTGTGTATATATATATATATATCTTGTATTCATTATGAGAAAATCAAATATTTTTAGATGAATTCAGTCAAAAATTGACTCATTGATAATATTTCTAATGGATATTCTGTTGAAAATCCTTAAGGACGAGTAGAGGTGTACATAAGTAAATTGAATTGATTTGATTCGATTTTTTCCATTTACGAAACCAAACTAACTATCCTTAAATTTTAAAACCAAGTCAAACCAACAAAACTTGTTTTTTTTCTCAATCTTTTTTATTTTCGATTTTTATTTTTAAAGAAAAACTCCACTAAGCTCTCAATAAAAAAAATATATAATTAACTAATGCTAGTATAATATAATTGTCCAAACAATTTCAATTATTTAAAAAAGCCATAAATGCACATATCATCTTATATCAATTAAACAAGATGTTTAATTTGTTTTGAATTTGTCTTTATGGTATACCAAAAAATGGACAAAATCTCTTAAATCTTTCATTTCAAAATGGGTTCTAAATATTCTCTTCCACTCATTAATCAAAATTTAATTTATTGAAGATAAAACATGAATAATAATCATCTATTCATTACCAAATCTACTAGTAATCTTATTTGAAAAGAATCTTACAAATCAGGGATAGAGTTCGAATTCTTACTCACAATGTTAATATGAAATGTAAACAGATGAGAAAGTGAAAGTAGGTCAAACAGATGAAATAAAAATATGTAATTTTTCGTTGAAAGAGATTCAAAAGAACCACCTTGATCAGCTCGACTCTACCCCAACTTACAAAAAATAGAAAGATAGACAAAACATGAATGATAATCATGTTTTATGAATAATAATCATATATCCATCCCCAAATCTACTAGTAATCTTATCTAAAAAGAGCCTTACAAATCGGTGATAAATTTAGAATTTTTACTGAAAATATTAATATGAAATGTAAACAGACGAAAAAGTCAAAAACTAGGTCCAACTTCTATTATATATATACACATAAAAATAATTTTAATTATATATAAATATATATATTTTTGCCGAAAGAGATTCAATAGAATCCCTTGACCGACCTAATCACTCCGCCCCAACTTACAAAGAATAGAAAGATAGACAAAACCAAAAAACATTAATTGAATGCCTTCATATGATGGAGATATATAGAGATTTCCTTGTCTTGGTTTGGGTTTAATTTCTTTTCTTTGTTAGATTTTGGCAAAGGGTTTGGCCCATGTCTGGCTGCTCAAAGGGGTTCAACTCTTATTAGAAGACTTTTTAATCTATGGTTTGATTTCAACTATAATGAAACATATATCTAACTAACTTCTTGTCAAGTATATCATCAAATTTAATTTCTTCCAACACCAATAGAAGTTGTAGTAGAGTGTTAAGTACTTCTTAGTTCATTAGTTTTTAATAAAAATTCTAGTTTCAAATTTTGAATATGAAGTCATCAAGTGTTTTATCGATCTCGAAGCGAGTAGTGGATATCAGATGAAAAATAAAAATTAAATATTTCCCAACACTTTTTGGTGTAAAACTTTGTTTTTCATTGGTTAACAAATTTTATATACTATATGTTACTTATTATTCCCTCCCTTTCCTTTCCTTTTCTTTTTTTCATATCTAGTTTATTTTGCTTATGAATTTTTGAGACGAGGGTTCCCAGGAAACAGTCTCTCTACCTTTGTTACGTAGTGGTAAGGTTTGCGTACATTTTACCCTCTCCAGACCCCACCTGTACGTGAGATTCCACTAGATATGTTGTTGTTGTATATTGCACTTTTCAAGAGTCAATTTGATTAATTTTCAAAGCTAAATTAAATTATATTAATTTAATATTTTTTAAAATAAAAAAATTAGATATTCAAATTAAAAATATACAAAAATATTATAAATTGTAATTTAATTTCTTTTAATATCAATATGATGAAAAAATGCATCCTAAAATGTTTGTCAAAACAACCCAGTGAAATCTCGCAAGTGAAATATAAGAAGAGTAAAATATACGCAGACCTTACCACTACCTCATACAGATAAAGAAGTTATTTTCGAAATACCCTCAATTCACAAGCTATAAATTTTTAAGTTGTAAGTATGACATCCCATGAATAAATAATTAATAACCCTTCTAGACAAGAATACATAGTTATATGTTTTTTAGCCATGCCCAAATTATTCCACTTGTAATATTATGGCTTCTCCATTATAATACATAGTTTCATATGCATTAAATACAAATCTATTTGAAATACCTGCCTGAGTAATTATTTTGTGGACCTATATTCAACTTGCATTACCCATCCCTTCATTTATTTATTTACTTTTTTTTGAGTTTGTGGTCCTATATTTATCAAAAAAAAAAGAAGCCCTTTTCAACTCTTCGTCTCAAAATATTTATCGAATTTTTTATTTATATGTGTTTTAAGATTGCTGACACGATGACATCTATTGCTGGTGTACGAGAGATGATAGATGTCTTGTGATATTAATCGAGGTACATACAAACCATTAAGGCTGATGTTTTTTTTTTTAGGTCTATGAACTTGGGTTTGGTAGCATTTATTTGTAATTATGATTATACAATTAAAGAAGGGATATTCACATTTAATTTATGTAGTATGTTGAAGTAGAAGGTAGTCTTTATTTAGTTATGTTATTGCTAGTACAAAAGAGAATTTAATTATTAAGTTTATACTCCTTCCATCTCATTTTAGTTAATCAAGAGAGAATTAATTATTTTTTTTTTAATTTTACTCTTAGCGTTAATTATTTTAGAATTAAGAGATACATGTATAGATAAAAGTTTAATTATTTATAAGAAATATATTAGTTAAACAATATTTCTAATTAATTCTTTCTTAAGGGTTATGTTAAACTTTATCATGACAATTAAAATGGAACGGAGGGAGTACTACGCTCTTCGCCTTAGTTTTCCATATTATATCACTAAAAATAATTATTATAAATTATTTATTAATTTTACATCTTAAGATAAAATTAATTTTTCAATTCTTAGTTTAGTCTTATAATGAATTATTTTAAAAGTGTAAATAAGTCTATAGATTAATGTTTACAAATTTTGACTTATAATCTTTACATTATTGTTGTGTATATAAAAATTAAAATTTTAAAATATAATCCCAACATTTTATATCAATAATAATAATAATAATAATAAAAGATATATCAATATACAGTTTTTAAAATATGCCAAAATTTGCCACACTTTGGTTTGAAATCAATACAACAAAATCTATCTCTAATTTTGATAGTTTTGGAAGTTAATTGACAAAAGTAGACATAGGTCGGAGCTAGAATTTTTAGTATGAATTCAACTGAACTTGATAATTTTTATTTAAATAATATATTTATGTTTAAAAAATTATTAAATAAATATATAATTATTAGATTAAAATTCATTTACTATCATTTAAATTTATTATTCTAAAATTCATAAAATTAAAATTCTAATTTTGCCTACCTTTAATCGACATGAAATATATATATTATATATAGAGTAACGTTTAATTAAAAATTGTGTGGGTTCCATTTTGATTAAGAAGATTTTTGGTTTTTGAATGGATGATGTAGACATATAATAAATAATGATATATATCAATGTAAGAATTATAAGAAATGAATTTTGGGTCTAATTTAAGATTAAATCTAACGTAAGAGATAACAATTTGTCATGATAGATATCGAGGTCATTTTTTTTTCATCTTTCACAATTAATATGAGACTTTAATACCCCTCATACGATTAATATTAAATATCTCGAATATAAATAATATAATATAACAGTTCAACATTTAAAAAATCAAGAATTGGGATTGGCGACTTTAATACCTTAATAAGAAATGGTAGAAATGACCTACAATGGCCATTTTTTAGCTCATATAATTGAAATTTGATGAGAATGACTATTTTTCAATTACATGAATTTAGAAATGGCTATTTTCAAAATTCACTTTGAATATAAATTTTAAAAATTTCTTTTTTATCCTTAATGAAATAATTCTCATCCGCACAAATATTTAAAAAATAAAATCGCTAAAAATTTAAATTTCAAATCTTAAATCTGGTACACGATATATTAATAAAATAGCGATTTCACGTTAACAAGTCAATATAATTGCTTCCATGCAAAACGACGACGGAGCGGCTACGTAACTTAACGGAATTCTCTCATTTCTTCATTAATTCCCGCAAATCCAAGAATTAGGTAAAATAAAATAAAAAAATTATTTGATATTTTTTATTTTTTAATTTATTTTAAATAACAAATATTATCATACTATAATAAAAATAATTTAACTTTAAAATTTGCATGTTATCCTAAATGAAATGAATCTCAACCATACAAAAAAATTAAAAATCATTTTAAATTATAAATTTTAAAAAAATTATTTTTTTAATTAAATATCATATCAAATCAAAGAATATTATCGATGAGAGGGAGTATAATATGAAATCATAGTTACCCTAAAACCTTTCAATTTAAAGTTCAAACAACACAACACCGACACACCAATATCTAGGCAAATTCTTTAATAAAAATGTACAAAGATCAATGTTTTTTAATGTTTACTCCACATTTATAATCCGACCAATAGGTCGATAATTGTCACTAATACTTGTATTAAGACAATGATACATTATCGATGAAACATTTTGAAGAGAACATTGCTCCATATAGTAAATATTTTTCGAGTACAATCTTTTCTCAAACTCTATTTTAATATGAAATAAATTATATATTCAGCTGGCCTTCTTTCTCATACCCAGTGGCAGAGCCACATTGAAATTAGGGGGTTCATTCAAATCCTTTTCGATAAAAAATTACTCTATTTATATATGGTAAAAATCATTTTTTATGTATGCATAATAGATGTTGAACCCCTTTCGCTTAATTAGTTCGTATATCTACTTCTTAAAATTTTGAACCCCCTTAACGAAAATTTTGATTCTGCCACTACTCATATCCTTGCTTCTTTAGAGCAAATGGTATACATTTTCCTCGTACTTTGAGGTGTGAATCGTCTTTCCAAAGTAACTTCTCTATATACTTTCACAAGTTGGTTAGGAGCAAAGTTCGTACGTACGTTATTTTTCTAGATCACATTTATAAAATTACACTGAATATATTACTACAATATATATTATTGTAGAACGGGAAAAGTATATTTAAAAAATAAAAAAATATAAAAATATAAAAAAAAATAAGTTTGGAGATTTGTGAAGAGTGAAAAGAGACAAAGATGAATGGTCTAATGTTTTTGTGTTACCAAAAGAAGCAACAGAGCTCATGAGGCGTCGGTGTCCACGTGGCAATATCATCCACGTCATCATTGTGGGTCCCAGAAAATGACAGCCACGTGGACCATGTCAGGCTGCCTACACGACAAAGACGTCCACGTCTGCAATTACTCCACCTGCTAAACCCCCCACGCCACCCATGATGACGTGGCACTACATTATACGTATAAAGTATAAACTATTGTATATACGATTTTTATTATTAATTGTTTCCAACTGCCACCTAGTCCAATATTGCATCCTTCCTCTTTTGTCCTTTTCCTAGAAATTATGAAATTTATGCTAAGTAGGGATGACCTTCGTGGTGGATAAGGCGTGTGTGAAGATTAGATGCACAAATGCTCCAGTGAGGAGGTGTGTGGGGTTTGGCAAGTATAAGGAGAGGTAAGTCGAAGAAGCATTGGAAAGAATTTGATTAGACAGAACGATACATGACATATATGCAGTTTCCTGAGGACACGATTTTAAATAAAATGATACAAAGGTCAAGTATTAGAGTAAAATATTAGTAGGTAGTCTAGCATTATATTCTTTAGTTTTCCTTGTCAGTATTGCTATTATACTCGCATACTATTTTCTTTTTTGATTGTACTATTACGTGTTTTTTTTGCTTTAGTTATTGTATTATGTATTGTCCTTCTCTTTATTGTATTCAGCATGCATGGTTGCTTCACTATTGTATTTTCTTTCTTCTACTAGATTTTATTATGCTTTACTTGAGTCGAGGGCCTATAAAAACAAACTCTCTGTCTTCATAAGATAGAGATACGAGTGCATATTCATCATCTATATATCTCCAAGAAGTAAAGAATATTTGCAAAAAGATGCAATTTATTTAAATTCTTAGGATGTCCATTTGGAGTAACTGGTAAAGTTGTCGCCATGTGATCAGGAGGTCATAGGTTCAAGCCTTGGAAACAGCCTCTGACAGAAATGCAAGGTAAGACTGCGTACAATAGACCCTTATGGTTGGGCCCTTCTTCAAATCCTGTGCATAGCGAAAGCTTAAATAATTAAAAATTTTAGTGTATCGCGCTTCCCTTTTTTGGATGTCCACTTGATATGTTCCTTTTCTTGCAGGTTATTATACACAAAATAATCATGAACCTAACTATATATGCATGATCT
Source organism: Solanum aculeatissimum (assembly GCA_038996855.1). Classification (NCBI taxonomy): domain Eukaryota; kingdom Viridiplantae; phylum Streptophyta; class Magnoliopsida; order Solanales; family Solanaceae; genus Solanum; species Solanum aculeatissimum. The sequence goes on from JBCEWC010002094.1 coordinate 12,959, forward strand.
AATTAGTGATTAGTCATGGAAAATGGCCAAAAAAAAGAAGGCCATAAAGCAAGAATGATTAATAACTAATATACAAGTTATCTAATTTTATGTCTAGGCATCAATAAATGGGCTTCCTCTTAGTCTTGACACATCATGTTAGGCAATTGAATGATAAATATTATTCTCTCGGTTTTTTTTAGTTGTCATGTATATTATAAATATTTATTTTAAAATAATTATCAATTTAAATAATTAAAAAAAAATTATTTTTTTCAATTGTACCCTTAACATTTATTATTTTAGAATTAAAGGTCAATCCCACGTGTTTTATGCCATTAGGATAAAGAGACTAAGGATCATATGTTTGTGTTGTGTGAGTTTAATGCTATGAAGGTTTGGGCAAAGGTGTTACAATAAATGCAAAGATAAAATTTTCAGCATGCTAACTAGGAAGATCATGTTAAGTTGGTGGATATCTATTCAGAAATTTTCGTAACTCAATCATAAATGATGAAATCATCAAAAATTTGACCTTTTCAAATTTTGTCTCTAATTCACTGAAAGCACAGAAAATAAAGAGAAGATGTGTACGGGCAAGAGATGTTGAAACTAGCATATTGAAAGATCAATACGCCAAAATAAGCATATATGGATACAATTTTCTAAGTTCTTCCTCTTGATCGAATCTGTAACATTCATTAGCAATTCATTTTGTGTAATAGAAAAAGTCAAATAACATTTTTAATTAATTTTTTTCTTAAAAATTATATTTGATTATCATGATTCATGATAATTAAAAAGAAACGGAGAAAGTACTGCCAACCCACTACAATCATTAATGAATATAATGTGACTCAAGTAGTTAGATCCGATAATTCTTTTGTGATTCGAAATTAGTCCTCCAACAAGTGCTTTTTTTGTTTCAATTTGTTTCTCTTATTTTATTTTTTAATTTATGTAAAAAGAATGTCTCAATTTTCTTTTTGACAACTAGCTTTTTAATCATAACTTTCAATATGACATTTTTAATACTATAAGATTGAAGAATACTTTGGTATATTCAACATATATTTAGTTTATAATAACTAGATTCAAAGATCTTTTTTTTATTTGAATTTTGTGTTAAATCATAATCAGACAAATAATTAAAATAAAAGGATCAAAGTACTACTTTAGTTGTTGTAACGACCCAACCTCTAGTGATATTGTTCGTTTTGGACGCAATCCTATACGGCTTTGAAACGCGTCACTAGTAGGTAATACCTACTTACTTATATATCCAACATTCTCCTGTATTTTGCCGATGTGAGACTTCTTATCTTAAGAAGGATTGCTACATATACTTCCTTGATGGACTCAACAATCTCGCTGAGATTTTTCCCACCGTATGGGATTTGCATAGACTCAACACTGAGTTTTGCTCCGCTTTACTGGAATTTGCCTAAACTCAGTTGAGTTCTAGCCCACATCGATAAGACTGACACATGAGTGGATCTAATATCATTTATAACAACCCAATCGACTAGTAATATTGTCGGTTTTGGACCTAGACCCACTCGACTTTAAAACAAATCACTAGTAGATAAGATCTACTTACTTATATACTCATCACTTCTCCCGTGTTTTGTCGATATGAGATTTCTTATCTTAAGAAGGATTGTTACAGTTGCATATTTAATTGGCAAAGGATTAAGTAAGCTAGTATTTTTCCATAGATTTTAATCAGGTATTTGTTTAATCATGAAATTTGATTAGAAAATATGATTTTTTAAATATTTTCAAATTTTCAAAAACTGACTCAGACCAACTTAGGTCTCCCACTTGTAAAACTTCAACTTTTTTAAAAAAATAAAATGCATATCCAAACACAACTTCAAATTCCATAAATCACAATTTCAAAAACTCGAAATTTTAAATTTTATCTAAACAATATTTCCAGGTAATTTTTAAAAAAATATATTAAATTTATAATTTTAAAAATAAGACAAGTTATCTGATCGAACGAATAAAAGTAACATGATAATATAAATGGTTTTTCTCATAAGTAAATAGTAACTTATTAAACTCTTAATTTTCTTGGATTTTGGCTAACCAAGCAAGCAAGCTAGAGACAACCTACCCTTAAAAATGTGTGTATAGTTATGGACATATTCTTTTTAAAAAAAGAAGAAAATAATCTTTTTTTTTTTGCGCTTTCTTCCATTTCCAAAGTGGTCAACTAGTTGGAATATTGTTTCATAATTTTGGGACTTGGGAGTTTACTCTTATGCAATTTTTTCAAGAAAAATGTACTCTAATTATTATCATTATTTTGTTTACATGAAGACAATCTTGTCCCCTCATTACAATGACCTCAAAAGTATGTTAAGCTTTATCAAGACCCTCTTATTCATTCTTAGTGCCCACATTTCACTAAAGAAACAAAACATAGTAAAATTCAAAGTATATCAATTTAATTCCATGTCCCCAAAAAACATTTGTGGTCCCTAGACCATTTGCTAGACTTTTTTTTCTCTTTACATGTATATTTGTATATATATAATGAACCAAGAATCCATTTTTGTATATCACTTGCCATTCATACATATCTTGAAAGTGGAAGAAGAAACAAAAAGAAGTTAAGCTTAATTCTTCTATTCTTCAACTTTTAGACTATTCCAATTTTGTCAAAGTTCTTTTTGTTCATTCTCTTTAGATTTTAGCCTTTTTTCTTTGAGATAATGAAGCAAGTTATTCTACTTTCTCTTTTGCTTTTATCCACTTTGGTCCATGAAGTACAAGCAAGGAATATTGCTATGTCAAAGGTGAGAATTATATTAATCCATTTTATCAATTATACTCATCATGATCTAACTTCTAAGTATGGTTTAATTTGTGTCCTTTTTTGAAATTGAAAGTGCTAAAAACTAAAGAATGGCTATTTTCAGCAGGAAAATGCTTTGAAAGAAAGAAGTGATGATGGAAGTGATGGAGAAGTCAATATTATTTGCAAAGATGACCATTGTTCATCATCAGGTACTACAATGAAGAGAAGACTTTCTAAAGTAGCCAAAAAAAGTCACCATTGGTTACCAAGTATCCATGAAGACTATTATGGACCTAGAGGACATAGGCCTAGACATCATTGACTTAATCATCAGTCTACTTCTAATCAAGTTCGAACTCTTCAAAAATATTGTCGTATTCGTGTCAGATTCTTCAAAAACTATTTTAGAATAATCTGATACACATCCATCGACATTTTTGAAGAGTCCGAGCAACATAGATTTTAATTTCCATCCCACTCCATCAGGAAGATCAATAGTATTTTTACTTACTCTCCAACGTGACTCGAACCTTCAATCTACTGATTGATTGATGGTGGAGATGGTCATTCACTAGAGCAACCAAGTTACTCTCTTTCTACTATAGCCACATTTTCACATTTCTATTTTCTTGAAAATCTTGAAATTAGTGGGATTTCAGTAAAAAAAATTGAAGTCCAATGTAACTCTATCTGACATTTTTTAACTTGATGAATTAAAATTATTTTATTTACCTTATTAGTAATATTAATGGAAATTTGCATCATCAAAATTATGTCTAGCTAGTACTCAACTTAATTTACTGTCTCATTTTAGTTTGGTTATTCAAGTGGCTATTCTTGTAATGTTTGCAGGAAGAAATAGGAAACTTATGACAAAAACAACCTCTACTAGTACTCCAATTACTACAACTACTTCAACAAAGGTTGGTTAATTTCATCATGACTCAAAAAAAAAAAATCAATCTAAGCTTTTTTTTAAAAAAATTATATTTTATTTTTCAAATTACTTATATATTTAATTTTACATATATTTACAGAATATCAAGAATGAAGGAAATAAAGTTCATGACACCACCATATTGAAAGGCCAAACAAGTAGTGAAAATTTCTCCGTCAATTCTTCGCCGGAAACCGGTCACCGGAAAACATCCTCCGATCAACATCCCGACGTGCTAGACTTAGCCGGAATGGATTATTCTCCGGCGAAGAGAAAACCTCCGATTCACAACTAAGAAGTTATTGGAAAATATGTAGAAAATATGTATAGTTGAAAAAAAAAGAGAAAATATTTGTAGTTGCAAAATAAAAAAAAGAAAAAAAAATTGTAGCACTTAAATTAGAAAATAGCCCTTTAATTAGGAAAAAAAAATTAATATATAAGAGTAGTGGAGACAACATTCAGAAATGATGCCCTTCTTTTAGGATTAGGAAGATTTTGTACATAAAATATTGTCATAGTAAATTATTAATTACTTAGTTATAAATATTATTAGTTGATGATTGAGTCATAATTACTTTCATTTCATGTATGGTTAGTTAATTAAGCAGTCTTTGTATTACGTTAACAATCTATTCCATCCGTCTTATTTTGTGTGACACACCCTTTGACTTGAGCTAGTCGAAGAGAGTTCAACATCTATTATATATACATAATAAAATAAATTTAATAATATAAATTTTCAATGAACGGAATTCAAATGTACCCTCTAGCCCCAAGCTAGCTCCACCGCTGAGCATTAGGCATCTAATTAAACTGAAAGGAGTCAAGCAGCGCAATCTCATTGTTCTTGATATGTGAAGATGCGTATATTGATACTCTAATATTTTATTTTTTTAATCGACTACATACCATAATTATGTGAACTTTGACTAAGTATAGTAGGTTATTTTTGAGATAGAGTGTAGAGACTTTTTTTCCTTAAAAGAACTCCTCCCTAAGAACTCTCATACTTCTTTTGCTTTTTTAGTGACTTAAATTCACTAATGCATAGATAAGGATGAAAAACTAAGGCTTAAGGATATATATACGCTGACGAAGACGATGGTCACAAGTGCTAAGACAACAACGTTCGAACGCTTGTATGTTGAGCTAGGTGAAAAAAGTGGGGACAAGAGATTGTATAGGCTTGCGAAAGAGAAAGAAAGCTCGCGACTTGGACCAAGTGAAGTGCATCAAGAATGAAGAGGGTGAGGTGTTGGTAGATGAGACTTCCATTAAGCAAAGGTGGCAAACTTACTTTCACAAACTCTTAAACAAAAAAGGGGATAGAGATATTGAGCTAAGTGATTTGATGCACTCCAATATTCATTGAGATTTTAGTTACTGCAGGCGTTTCAGAGCTTAGGAGGTTAAACGTGCTATTAGTAGGATGAATATAGGGAGAGCGATCAGACCCGATGAGATTCTAGTAGATTTTTAGAAGAGCACAATCAATGATGGTATAGAGTGGTTGACTAGGTTGTTTAATGTTATTCTGAAGACTGCTAAGATGCTTGATGAATGGAGGAGGAGTACAACGATTTCATTGTACAAGAACAAGGGTGATATTTAAAACTGTTACAATTACAGGGGTATCAAATTGCTAAGCCACACTACGAAGGTCCAGGAGAGAGTGGTGGAGATGAGTGTGAGAAAATGAGTGTTTATATTTGAGAATCAGTTCGAATTCATGTAAGGGTGGTCGACTGTTGAAGCAATTCATCTTGTTCGGAGACTAGTGGAGAAATACAGGGAAAGAAAGAGAGATCTTTATATGGTGTTCATTGATCTCGAGAAAGCATATGACAAAGTTTTGAGGGATGTCCTATGGAAGTGTCTAGAGGTAAAAAGTGTTCTAATGGTGTATATTAGAGTGATAAAAAACATGTATGACAGAGCCAAAACTGGGGTAAGAACGGTGGGAGAAGACTCAAAGTAGTTTCCTGTTAAGATATGACTTCATTAAGGATCTGTGTTGAGCCCTTTTCTTTTTGCCTTAGTCTATCTAGAAGGAGGTTCCATAATGTATGCATTTTGTGGATGACGTAGTTTGGATCCAAAGGGTTCAAACTGAGTAGGACCAAAAGAAAATACTTGGAGTGCAAATTCAATGTTGCGAGGGATGAAATAGATATTGAAGTGAGATTTTCCACTCAATCTATTCCCAAGAGAGATAAATTTAAATATCTTCTGTCCATCATCGAGAGTATTGCCAATATTGACAATGATGTCACACATTGTATTGGGGCAACATGGATGAAATGGAGGCTTGCCTCTAGAGTATTGTGCGATAAGAAGATACCACCTACTTAAAGATAAATTTTACAATATGGTGGTTAGACAGTCTTTGCTATATGGGGTGGAGTGATAGCCAATCAAAAAGTCACATGTTTAGAAGATTCAGATTGCGAAGATGAGGATGTTGAGATGGATGTGTGTACATACCATGGGGGATAAGATTAGGAATGAGATCATTCAAGGGAAGTTAGCGGTGGCCTCTATGACAGATAAAATGAGAGAAGCGAGACTGCGATGGTTTGGGCATGTGCAGAGAAGAAGTACTGATGCTCCTATTAAGAAGTGTGAGAGGTTGGATGTAGGGGTTATGCGGAGGGGTAGAGGTAGACCAAAAAAGTATTAGGGGGTGATTACACAAGATATGTCGCAGCTTCATATCACCGAGGACATGACCTTAGATAGAAAGGAGTGAAGGTCGCGTATTAAGGTAGAAGGTTAGACGACTAGTAGGGGTAGGATGATGCCTGTCCTTGTGATATAGTATGTTAATAGAGGTAGTCATGTCTTTATATATTGTGTTGTTATTGTACTTCATTAGTTTTATTACTTTTATTGTCTTTACAAATTATCATTTGCTTTCCATTCTAGTCATTTGGTTTCATATCTAGTATTTTCTGCTTTTGGTGATGATATTTTTGAGATGAGGGTCTTTTGGAAACAACCTCTCTATTTTTATGAGATAGTGATAAAGTTTGCATAAATTTTACCCTCTCCAAACCCTTATGAAATTTCACTGTATATGTTATTATTGTTAGTGACTTAAATTCACCTCACAGGCTCGCACAGAACTTTAGAGTTGGGGGATATGATATGAATGAAGTAGGTTTATGGATCTTTGCAATATGTGATGATGGCTTTTGGGCCCAACAGATTGGTTTTGGACTATGATTTCCCATTAAATGCAATAACGTGAATAGAGTGGTGTGCCTGACAATGTAGGCCAATATGTTTTTTGTTAGGTCAAAATAGTTTTGGGCCCAAAAGATTGGAAGATATATTTGCAATTTGGACCACAAAAATGAAAAATGTACATTTAAGGTGATCACGATTTTTTACCGGTTACAAAAACATAAAAAAGAGAGAAAATTTTGCATTTAGCCATTTAAAAATACTTTAGTTATTTTTCATAGCTATAGTTTGGGTAATCACATTTCATAACTATCGTTATAGCAATGTTTGTATTATTTGCGCATCACTTGTATACGTTTGTATAATTCACTATACATTTTGCAGTTTTTGTATAGCGTTTGTATATTTCGCAATACAATTCGTGCACATCGTTTGTATAATTTGCTATACAATTCATAATTGTTTTTATATATTTTGTTATATAATTTGATTCGTGCACAACTTTTGTATAATCGTGCACAACGTTTGTATAAATCATGCAAATTATATAAAACTCAAATTGTAATTACAGCTAAATATTTGTCGAAGGACATAATTAATTAACTAGTATGTATTTGCTTATCCGTGTAATTTTTCCAAAAAAAGTCGCCAAGGTAGCCTTTTTGGGACCATAGTTTACGTATAATCTTGCGCTTACAAATATTAAGTTCCTATTAGCTAAAATAAAAACTACTCCATCACTTACTGTTGACCAAAATAATCTTATTATATGAAATTTCGATTGTCATATCTGGTTCTCTTAGGATTGTCAATTGATCTAACAAGCAATGATGACATCAACTGATCAAAAATATATAAAAATATGAGGATTTAACGTCATAGAGATAAATATGACCTTATTTGAAAGTAGATGGACAAATATGATCCTAAAGTTACGTTAGATAAAAAGGCCAGATATGATTTTGGTTTATATCCTTTTGGATTAAAAAAAACCTAATAATATATTTAATATTACTAGATAATGTGACAAAATGTGAAGTAAGTTTGACTATGAACTAAATGCTTTTATTATCCTTTCTTTGTCACGTGTTGGATATATTTTGGGATTAAAAAATCAGTTTGATAAATATCTTTCTTGAAATCGCTATATAAAATTTTTAGCCCCACATTTGTTGAATATGTTGAGTTAACATCAAACGTAGACGTATCAAGTTAAAATCAATCAACAATATATAGCAATATCTTAGACCCTATAGTTATAGTAGCATTTGTGTAATTCATGCAGTATTTGTATTCGTTTGTAGAATTCACTGTTTTGTATAACATTTGTATATTTCACTATACAATTTGATTCGCGCACAACTTTTGTATAATTGCGCACAACTTTTGTATAGTCGCGCACAACATTTGTATAAATCGCGTGAATTATACAAAACTCAAACTGTAGTTACAACTAGATGTTTGCCGCGAGTTGTAATTAATTCAAACTATAACTATGTTAGCTGATTAACTTGTATATGTTTGCTTATCCGCGTAATTGTTCCCATAAATGTCGCCAAGGTAGCTTTTTTGGGACCATTATTTACGTATAATCTTGCGCTTACAAATATTAAGTTCCTATTGGCCAAAATAAAAATTACCCCATCACCTACTGTTGACCAAAATAATCTTATTGTATTAAATTTCGATAGTCATATCTGGTTCTCTCAGGATCGTCAATTGGATGACATCAACTTATCGAAAATATACAAGGACATGAGAATTTAATGTCATAGGGGTAAATATGATCCTTTTCTGAGAGTAGAAGGACAAAATAATTCTAAAGTTACGTATAAAATTTTTAGCCCCACATTTGTTGAATATGTTGAGTTAACATCGAACGCAGACGTATCAAGTTAAAATCAAATAACTATATGTAACAATTTCTTGGACACTATAATAGCCACAAGTATAATTAATTTACGTTAAAAGGTTTTTTACACTTTCAATTTATTTTTTTGGTAATTTCTTTATATATTCGTGATTAATAAATATCTTTCTTGAAACCATTGTATATAACTTTTGGCCCCATATTTGTTGAATATGTTGAGTTACACAAGTTAATTTTAATTTCTCTATTATATTATTAATAATTATGCAAAATTTTCATATGCCTTTGTGTCTTCCCTATATTTAGTGTATGCTATGTGCATTGAAATTTGACTAAATTCAGATTCGGATTAGATATCACAATTGAATTAAAGTAGAGACCAACAAATATAAATTTGTAACATAACCTAAAAACCTTGTCTCCCTAATAATCTAAGGAAAGAACATACATAAATGACTTAATTATTACATGAAATCATACTATAATCAAAAGGATCCTAAAACATAATGTTGATCTTCTCTTGCAGTGGCTCTTTGATTTTCATATTCTCTTCAAACACTCTAAGCTCTTGATGTCAATTGTAAAAGTCCTTTCATGCAATGAGTACCTTCCAAACTTGCATCACGAAGTCCCACTTTGGGGGTTAAAGCACTTCTTAAAAAGCCGACTCTAAATTTGAGAGAACTAAAATTCAAAATCGATAATAAGAATGAAAGAATACTTATTTAACCATCACAACTCTTGTTGATTACTTACATGTGATTAATACATTTGATTAGTCATCTAAAAATGTATATGCATGAGGACTTGTATGTTCATATTTGGTTGAGAACGTTTATTGATATTCTTAAAAAGAAAGAACAAAAGTTGGGTCCAACTTAAAGTAGTTGGGCTATGATCCATGTTTTGTGCATATTGACCTAACTCATATTAACCAAGTAAACTTTGAAGGGTATTTACATGAAGTTCGAAAGTTTCCGAGAGAGCTTAGTTAATTCATGATTTGTGTTTCATTTTTCGTTTTCTTTTCTTTTGTTTCGAGAAATCTATCGATCAATTTCCATTTTTTCTTTTTCTCTTGATTCTTTTCCGATCAAGATGTATAGATTCTGTTCATGGATTAGGGAGTTTGACAATGATCCATTTGATGATACACCATGATAACACATTTTTATTAGATCAACAAGCATATATGATTTGTTAGCCACAAATCATATATAATCACACATACTTTTTTTTTTTGGGCAAACAACACATTGGTCACTTGTTATTTATTTTATAAGTGACTAAAAGTCGAAAAGGATAACAACACTTGAGACAATAATACTGAAATTACCTAAGTTGCGCGGACTATTCACTTTCGATGTCACACTCATGTCAGATTCTCCCAAAATAATACATTATTTTTGGAAAATCAGACATGCATCCATTGACATTTTTGAAAAGTCCGAGCAACGTAGAAAATTACGCGCCCATGGTCATGGCCATGGCGTCGCGAACAAATGGCCCACAGGTTTTTGGGGTGTTCCAACAGGCTTGACAAAACCAACCTTCAGAGCAATCAGCCATTGTATTACAAGGTTTGCCACAAGTTGCATCAGCCTGAAAAAGTTTAGTTGCCATATTGGCTAGTACATCTTCTTGGGCCATCACATGAATCTTTGTGGTGTAGAATGAATTGTCATGAGCTGCAAAATACAAAATTAAATTTTGTAAAATTAAAATAACGTATTCGGAACAATTTAACTTTAAACTTTTAGTTTTGTTCTGAATGAGATAATTTATAGATATACACAAATATATATATGACTTATTTTAAACTCATAGATATATTTTTAAAATTCGCATACTAGAAGCGATAAGATTAGAAACGAGGATATCCAGATCAAGGTGGGAACAACCTCCATGATGAACAAGATGAGGGAATTAAGAGAGGTTGAGATGATTTGAAAATTGCAGAGGAGATGTGCAGATGCCTCAACAAAGAGGTGTGAGAGATTGGATATAGTGAGTACGAGTAAGGTAGAAATAGGTCGAAGAAATGTAGGAGAGAAGTGATTAGACAAGAAATTGTGCAGTTTCAACTTATCAAGACCCGCCTCACATATATTTTTATGTTTTTTTTTTCTTTTAATTGAATTTAATATGAAAATTAAAATTCATAATTTATTTTTACGTTTTGCTAATTAACATCTCAATAACTAATTCATTATTCTAGTTAACATTTCAACAATTGTTTCGTAATCGCTAATTTACTCTAATTAACATTTGTATAGTTTAATTTTTTTTTTAAAAAGAAGAAGTTAAAGTAAAAGTTTAATATAAAAATTAGTTTATATCTTTGACTTTTACTAATTACAAAGATTTTTTTTTGGATTCCTATTTGATACTTTAAACTCGCAAAAAATTCGCAACCCGCCCCCAACCCAACATAACTTTACACTCGCCCTGCCCTGCCTAGCTCTAAACCCACCCCATTGCATCCTTGCATATATGTTTATTATGTTTAGGTAATTGCAGTATTTGATGTAGTGATGTTATTGTTTCTTGTCTGTATGCTCTATACTATGTAACTATTAGTTGTCATGTTTTTGTTCACTATCGTTTTTTCGTTTCATTACTTCTTAGTTATGCTTAACTTGAATCAATGGTCCTTCCAAAATAATTTCTTTACTTTCATAAGATAAGGATAAACTCTGCATACACCCTATCTTCTCCAGATCACACTTTATGAGGTTTTCACTGAATATATTGATATTGTATATTTTAAATTAGCTCTTGAAATGCAAGTTTTTCAGATCAATATGATGGTAGCAGTGTAGATCTTATTAACGTGTCAGTTTTACTTGTGGAATTTGACACTCAAGAAAAGTATAACGACAGATAAAATTATTCTTTTTTTCATAATAAATAAACAAATTTAAATCATTTTTCCTTCCAAGATGAAATGACTTACCAGCAATAACTACAAGGAGAATAGTGAAAAGGATAGCAAATTTATGTGCCATGATAATAATACAATTGTATTTTCTAAGGTTGAGAGATTTGATTGTACAAATAATGTAGATGGCATTTCATTCCTTCACCAATACTAGTATTTATAAGAGAATTGTCAAATCAAAATGTCTCACAACCACACAAGTTTTTAAATTTATTTTGTTGTTTATTATTTTAATAAAATACTATTACACATATTTTCAATGATTAAGATGTTTAAATTTGAATATAATTATCTGGTTATTGAAATGTTATCTCCAAATTTGATAATTATGAGAAAATTAATTTAAATGTGTGTAATTAAATTCTAACAACATAAAAACTAAATATCATTAGTATATATTAATTTAAATGTGTTGTAAAAATTATTTATATGATGAAGCATAGAAGGTAGCATCAGTAGCAATTGACAGTAGTGATGTGCTGGTCAATAGTAATTGCGATTGGTGAAAGTGGCTAGTACTTATTATTGTGTCAGCGCGATAATTTAGATAGAAAGTGTTTTATCTCTTTAATAAATTTAGAGAACAAATTCAACATATACCATCAAAATTTGAGAAAAAACGCATTTATGTTATTCGTTAATAGTTGAGCTCAATCATGCGAAGAATAAAGACATAAAAAAAATAGGTGGTCCAGGCTTTTCTCTCCCTGTGATACACAATGGACCATCTTGATTGTTGAATTTCAAATTCAGGAAAACTCGACAGGGTATCATAGAGGATTAAGCCCAATCCTATATGATACCGATATAATATCAATATACCGACAAAGTATCACAAGGAATACATTTTTTTACTAAATTTAGAATTTAATAAATAAGTTTGTGACTTTAATAATTTTCTATTAATTATTAAAAAAAGAGCCCAAAATTATATGATACCAATAGAGTATCAATATACCGATGGAGTATCACAGAGAATTATGTTCAGTCCTATATGATACCAATCAATATATCGACGGAGTATCACAATAATATATTTTCTACTAATTTAAAGTTTACTAACTAAATTTGTGACTTTAGTAATTTTCTCTTAATTGTTCTATTTCTTAAAAAAAAAGAGCCCAAAACTATATGATACCGATAGGGTATCAATATATCAATAGAATATCACAGAGAATTAAGCTCCACTCCTATACGATACTGATATGACGAAGTATCACAACAAATATATTTTCTACTAATTTAGAGTTTAATAATTTTTTTTAATTATTTCTTATTTATTTCTTTAGAAAAAGCATAATCCTTTATGATACTGTTAAGGTATCAATATACCACTAGAGTATCACAGAGGATTGATCTCATTCTATATGATACAACATGGTATATATATACCGTCGTAGTATCACATAAAATTATTTCATAGTATTCATGCTAACATCATGTTGATGTCGTGTTGACGTTATGAGCAAAATTAAAAAGAAAAAAATGGGGTAAGAGGGTAAATAGTTTGGACCATGAGTCCATTAAGAATAGATAATTTGGATTGAGTCTAATTTAAATAAATAATGGCAGAAGCATATGATTGAATCTAACTAAACAAATGACATAAATAATTTTTTTTTTCAAAATTCAATTAATAACATATTTAAACTTTTACTCATAAATTTATTCACACAATATTATTATTCAAGCTAGTGAACTTCAAATAGAAGGCGATTGGTCTAAACCTTCGACTAGCGACTTATTGCGACTAGATAATGTTAAATTAAAAAACACAGCACGTTTTATTCATTGGTATACAAGGAATTAATTATTGGAATAATATGCCACCTACCATAGACCCCATAAGAACAACTACTAATAGCCTAAGTAATGTGCTACCAACCAAAGTATGTTTTTCATTCATTTTTACAAGTCACATTTTACTTTGAGATAATTATTAAAAATATCTATAATTAGTATAATTATTTTATTCTATTATTTTAAGTAATTAATATTTATTATTTAAATTTGAAAATAATTTAAAAAATAAGTAATTTATAGCTATAGTTAGGAATTTGTGTTAGGGTTTTGTTGTTATTTTCTTTCTCTTCTCTTCCTCTCTCTCGCCTTTCTCCTCTCTCTCTGCAATTTCTTGCTAGATATACAATTACATATGTATACCAGCTGCATATATACAATATTTTGACAGATATACATAGGCAATTCGCCAGATATACATATACAATTCGCCTCTCTCCACTCTCTTCCCTCTATCGCTTGCCTCTATCTGTCTTCTATGGATCTCGCTCGCCTCTATCTGTCTTCTATGGATCTCGCTCGCCTCTCTCCTCCCTCTTCCAATCTCGCTTGCCAGATATACAAATACATATGTATATTAGTTACACATATACAATTATTTGACAAATACACACATACAATTTGACAAATATACATATACAATTCGTCTCTCTCCTCCCTCTCTCAATCTCGCTCGTCTCTCTCCTCCCCTCCATGCCACATAACTGAGGTTATGCCGTGTAATTATGTGAAATATAGCTATTTAACCATATTAAGTTTCAAGTCTAGGCTATTTATGAAAATTTTCCTATGAAAAAGCACACCGTTAACCCAACTTAAAAGATAGTTTGTAGACTATTGCTAAATTTCTGACTCCATCACTGACCTCCGAGCAATATAAACTGTTCTTACACATATACCCTTCATTCAAGTACTTCATAAATTACTTGATCAATTTATAGTATAATGGGCCTAACATAATTTATCCATGGCTAAAACATCTGTTGTTATTGCCCTGTATAGTTCCTATAGATAATGGGCCTAGTATAATTTATGTATCCATGGATAGTATGATGTATAAACAAAGAGCATTTTTTATATTTTCTGATAGTACAAGGGCATTTTTGATCCTTATAAGTAATTTATAGCTATAGTTAGGATTTTGTTGCTATAGTTAGGGTTTTGTTGCTATTTTCTCTCTCCTCTCTCCTCTCTTCCTCTCTCTCGCCTCTTTCCACTCTCTCTGCAATTTCTTGCTAGATATACAATTACATATGTATACCAACTGCATATATACAATTATTTTGACAGATATACATACACAATTCGGCTCTCTCCACTCTCTTCCCTCTATCACTTGCCTCTCTCCGCCCTCTATAGATCTCGCTCGCCTCTCTCCTCCCTCTCCCAATCTCGCTTGCCAGATATACAGATAAATATGTATATTAGTTACACATATACAATTATTTGACAAATATACACATACAATTTGATAAATATACACATACAATTCGTCTCTCTCCTCCCTCTCTCAATCTCACTCACCTCCTCCCCTCCAGACCACATAGCTGAGATTATGCCGTGTAATTATGTAAAATATAGCTATTTAACCATATTAAGTTTCACGTCTAGGCTATTTATGAAAATTTCCTTATGAAAAAGCACACCCTTAACCCAACTTAAAAGAAAGTTAGTAGACTATTTGCTAAATTTCTGACTCCGTCACTGACCTCCGGGCAATATAAACTGTTCTTACACATATACCCTTCATTCAAGTACTTCATAAATTACTTGATCAATATATAGTATAATGGGCCTTGTATAATTTATCCATGGTTAAAACATCTGTTGTTATTGCCCTATATAGTTCCTATAGATAATGGGCCTAGTATAGTTTAGGTATCCATGGATAGTATAATGTATAATATGCATAGGGTATAAATAATGGGCCTAGTATAATTTTCCATTGGATAGTACAATGTATAATATGCATCAATAAATCAGCGCCGATCATAGCGGCGTAGTCAAGATTTTTTATTAATAAGCTTTCAAATATAAAGAAGTAAACATATGAAGAAGTCGAAAGAAATTCAACATTTACTATGCCCTATATAGTTCCTATAGATAATGGGCCTAGTATAATTTATGTATCCATGGATAGTATAATGTATAATATGCATAGGGTATAAATAATGGGCCTAGTATAATTTTCCATTGGATAGTACAATGTATAATATGCATCAATAAATCAGCGCCGATCATAGCGGCGTAGTCAAGATTTTTTATTAATAAGCTTTCAAATATAAAGAAGTAAACATATGAAGAAGTCGAAAGAAATTCAACATTTACTATGCCCTATATAGTTCCTATAGATAATGGGCCTAGTATAATTTATGTATCCATGGATAGTATAATGTATAATATGCATTGGGTATAAATAATGGGCCTAGTATAATTTACCATTGGATAGTACAATGTATAATATGCATCAATAAATCAGCGCCGATCATAGTGGCGTAGTCAGAATTTTTATTAATAAGATTTCAGATATAAAGAAGTAAACATATGAAGAAGTCGAAAGAAATTCAATATTTACTATGCCCTATATAGTTCCTGTAGATAATGGGCTTAGTATAATTTATGTATCCATGGATAGTCTAATGTATATTATGCATAGGGTATAAATAATGGGCCTAGTATAGTTTACCATTGGATAGTACAATGTATAATATGCATCACTAAATCAGCGCTGATCATAGTGGCGTAGTCATAATTTTTATTAATAAGATTTCAAATATAAAGAAGTAAACATACGAAGAAGCCGAAAGAAATTCAACATTTACTATATATATATATATCTTAAGTGAGTAATTCAGAGATTTCTTAAGTGAAAATCTGAGGAAGCAGGCAAATATTTATAGTCAACAAAGGATAGTGCGAACAAATATTATTGTGCCTTATAAAAAAAAAACACAATCTATTTAATATAAAAAATGCAAAATTCAAATTACATCCTTTCAAAAAAAAAATTACTTATTTTCTATACATACCTCTTAAAATATCCCCCTTTTTTTTAAAAAAAAAAATGAAAATGAAATTCTTAAAATAATAATGATAAAGTCAATACCACATAGCCTCAATTCTTACAAATTTTCATTTTTTTAAAAATTTATTTTTAATTACAACCAAAACTAATTAAATATTTTAATATTTATTATGACTATATATGACATATTAAATATAATATAAATATGAAAATATTTAACAATTTTTTCATAAAGTAATTTAGGCTATATATTAAGTTAAAATTGACACATCTAGCTCAACTAGACAGATCAAAATAGATTGAATTAATAAATGAGTAGATTAATAACATACTCAAACTTGGATGAATCATATTAAAAGTTGCACTATTGCATATTCTATTTCGAAGTAATTTTTAATTTTTATCGTACTACTCATTTAATGAAAATTTATCAATCAAAGTACGTACGACGTGAGAAATTTCAAAAGGGAGATAAAAGCAAAGGAAAAACATACATATAACCACACTATGTATGATCTTTTGTTTACTTGATGAACACATTACACCCAAAGTTTATTTCTTAGCCACATATTTTTCTTTAAACAAACACACTTTGGTCACTTATGTTATTTATATTATTTTTATCTTATAAATGACCAAATTAAATGTTAATAACCATGTCTTATTCAACAAATGGCCCACAAGTCTGTCTAGAATTCCAACAAGCTTGACAAAACCAACCATCACAATCATCATGTGTACTACATGGTTTCCCACAAGTTGGATCTTGATCTTCTTGAAACAATTTTCTTGAAGTTTGTAGTATATTTTCTTGAGCCATCACATGAATTTTGGTGGAGTAGAATGAATTATGAGCTGCAAAATTCAATATTATAGTAATATATTATAAGAATAATGTATTCAAGACATTTAATTTTAAATCATAAATTTCAAATTCACTCTCGAAATGTTGTAATAATAGTGTTGTTGTTAAGTGTGGGGGTGGGGGGGAGGGAGAAAGTGCTAGGAATGGAAGAGTAAAATGGATTGGGGTGGGGTGGGGTGGTGATCAGATCGCGTATTATATGGCGTTCATCTCATCAACATGTCAGTTACGTGAAATTGAACGCCTATCTTGAATAACTCTAACGAAGGGAGGTATATTTGGTAGAAATAATGTTCTATCTGGAATTTCAGTACACTGAAGTTTTGCCTGTAGAATTTGAAGCTCTGTAATCATGTTAGCTATTATTATTATTCAATTAACAAGGGCTAAAAATAGTTATTTTCAAATTTTACATGTGTATTTAATATTTAACTATCGTCAAAAAAATATAACGAAGGATAAAACTGATCAAGAAATTATGTGCCATTTAAGATGAAATAACTTACCAGCAATAAACACAAGGAGAGTAGTGAAAAGGATAGCAAATTTATGTGCCATGGTAATAATACAAGAAATTAATTATATTTTTAAAATTGAGAGATTGAAAGATACAAATAATGTAGATGACATTTTAATCCTACATTAAGAGTAGTATTTATAAGATTTTTTCAAGAAAGACTTAGCAAAGTTTGGCCATCTTTGACAAACAGTATGTCTTCTAAATACACAAGTTATTGACAATTAAGATATTTGAATTTGAATATAAATATTTTATTATTAAAAAATAAATATTATATCTCAAATTGCATAATGAATAATTATGGTGTGACCTATTTGTTTTCTGAGTATTTAAACGTGCAAAATTTATATTTGTTTGAAAAATAATAAAAATAAAATAATAATTAAATGTTATAACCACCGAAGAAGCAATGTCACTCGATCATTATCAAACTGACTGTAATCTTTTTCTGTCTGTGAAGATCCCAACATAGTGTCCTCTACTTCTAATAGGTCATGAACTAGATCAGAATCATTCTCAACGAGTCCATGAGAAGTGACCCAATTTTTTAATCGGGTTCGAATAAACACCAAAGATCTTGAGCAATCGATCCGGCAAAACAACTCAAAAGATAAAGAAGTATCGTCAATCTCTTCATGCTCATTCCAAGCTCAAAGTACCATTTGTACAAATAAGAATTACTTTAGCTCGTTGTAATTTTTTTTTATCATAATTATATTTTTCTTTGACTAAAAGGAAAAAAACGTCTTCATATTTGATGACTTTTTTTTAACATAGAAAAAATTTTATAACTCTATAAATAGATGATCATTCCTTCTAACTTCGTAACATGCACAATGCAGTTATAAGAGTCTGAGAGTTTTATATAGAAGGAGAACGATTAGACACAAGTGTTACGATTGCACTTGTGTGGACCTCTTTTTATTTCGAGTGAATTATCTGAAGTTATTTCTCTTGATTTTATATAATGAATAGTAGATGTAAATTGATTGACTGAATCACATTAAATATTTATATCTCCTTTAATATATTATTTATTTATTTTTTATTCATGATCTTTCAAGATTTTCTTTATTAAATTTTGTAAGATACTTGAATATTTTATTATTAAGAGAGGTGGCTAGTAATGACACATTAGATAAGAAGTATTTACATTTGTACGGGACTTATTCACCACAAATCAAAATAATTAAATATTATTGAAGTAATATGCTGCCTACTCTATATGATTATCTATTAAAGTGGATATATTCAAAACAAAATCAGAATAATTAAATATTATTGAAGTTAATATGCCACCTACTCTATGATTATCTATTAATTAAATTAATGTTTCGTGATTTGCAATTATTCCACAAAACTTGAGTCAAATATTGATTTATTTGATCTATATTTTAGCCCCACTTTTGTACTTTGGATACATACATAATTAGTTAATTAGTTAATTGCTTGTTATAACGGATGCATATTGTCTGTTTTAGCAAGAACATATTCGTAAAGAAAATTTTTAAAAATTATTTTTTTGTTCTATTTTAATTTAATCAGTATACAATTTTTTTGAAATTATGAAACCTACTTTAGTTATAATCATATTCTGTAGTTATAATTTTATTATTTTAAATGTCAGTAATATTTATTGTATACTTTGCAATTATTTCATGTAACAAATCAATGATTGATGAACAAAAATACTTTAATCAACTTTATGAAAGTTCACTTTATGATACTCATCTATAACTTGTAATAATAAGTTTACGACTTGTAAAATGAGCTCGTAGAAATAAGGCTAAAATTTGAATGGTAGGAGTGAGGTCTACGATCCAACAATACGACCTGTAGTTTAATCTACGAGTTGTAAATTTAGATCATAAACTTTCGACTTAAATTTCACTATTTTTCAAAGTTTATTCATGAACCCCATCTTATCGACCGTAAAAGATATCTGTAAATCTCAAACTTCATCAGGCTTAGACATGATTTGGACTTATGATTTCTATGACATTACACATAATATTTTTTAAAAAAATCCATCTTTTCACCATATTTTAAACTATAAACAATTAAACCTATAAAATAAATTACACAAAATAAGCTGATTTTTTTAGTTGACTGATGTGGAAACAATGTAGCATTTTGGATGACAAAGATTTAACTTTTTGGACTTAGTTAAGAGATTTTAATGACACAAAATATATTTTTGTGATTTATATCAAAACAAAAAATAGTTTTGTAACACGTGATTTGAAACTAGCCCTTCTTCTAGTTGTAATTTGTTTTTTGCTTTAAGAAAATCAGTATTAAATTTAGTTTTCTATACAGTTTATTACGATAAATAATGAATGAAATTGAAAAAGATAAAAAGCGAAAGCGTAAAACGAAACAAAAACATGTACTTTGTTTCTCAATAGTGAGTTTTCATAATTGTTTCGGATTTCTTTCTTCCTTTATAGATTCATCTAGTTTTTATGTTGTTTTAATGATTTGAGCAATTGAATTTTTCTCTCAACTTGGTTCAACTTTTGGTAAAGGATAAATTTTTCTTGATTTCTTTATGAAACTTTTCAGAGTTTTCTAGGCATTCTATTTGACATTTGCTTTTGTTTTTTCCTTAAGTCATGATTTGTTTATCAATAGGAAAAAAATATTTATCAATAGTGGCATATTCTATCATTTATCATATCATCATCATCATATATCATATATTATTAAAAAGTGGTAAGCTCTAAAGTGTAAAATTGATTTATCAGTTTACCCCTATAATAAATCAAATATTTAATTAATCAAATATTAAATAATAAAATTAAACTTACTTAATGAATCAACTAAATTAAAAAGTCATTGCCTTAAATTCTTAGTCTATCAAGCACTTATTATAAAGTCATTAATCTTTAATTAGTATAGCCAATTTATTCTCTTGAAATTAATTTTATTTATTAGTAATTTTTTGAGAAAGTTGGCCTTGAGCCCGGGCAGTGCCAGGAACCATGGGTTAGGTGATCTCCAACGCTGTCAGGCCACCTGAGGCTCTAGTCGGGCTCATTACGAATTCTTCGGTATAATTTTTCGGAAAAGTTGGCCCCCAGTCTTGGGCAACGCCAGGAACCGTGGGCTAACACCCACGAAAAACTATCAAAATCTCCTATTTCCATTCTACCAGGCCATCTCTAATGTCGTCGGGCCACGTGGGACTCTTGCCGAGCTCGTTATAGACCCCTCAGTATAATGCTTTGGGAAAGTTAGCCCCGGTCAGCTCCAAGAACCGTGGGCTAACACCCATGAAAAATTGTAGAAATTGCCTTTTTCCTATTCTTTGGACCATAAAATCCTACCAGGTGATCTCCAACGCCGTAGGACCACCTTGGGCTCTTTCTAGCCTCGTTACGACCCCTCGGTATAAGATTTCAGGAAAGTTTTGCCTGAACCTCGGGTAGCACCCGGAACCATGTGCTAACACCCACGAAAAACTACTGAAATCGCTTGTTTCCTGTTCCTTGGCCCATAAAATCCTACCAGGCAATCTTGAACATCGCCGGGCCACCTGGGGCTCTTTCTGGGCTCGTTACGGACCCCTCAGTATAATATTTTGAGAAAGTTTGCCCCGATCTCTTGGAAGTGCCAGGAACCGTGGGCTAACACCCATGAAAAATTATCGAAATCTTCTGTTTCCTATTCCTTTTGCCATAAAATCCAACAGGGCGATCTCCAATGTCGTCGGGCCACTTAGGGCTCTTGTTGGGCTTATTATGGATCCCTCGATATAATTTTTCGAGAAAGTTAGCCCCAGGAAACGCCAGGAACCGTAGGCTAACACCCACAAAAAAACTGTCGAAATCGCTTGTTTCCAATTCTTTGGCCCATAAAATCCTATCATTTGATCTCCAATGTCGCCAGGCCACCTGAGACTGTTGCCGGACTCGTTACGGACCCCTCTGTATAATTTTTCCGGCAAGTTCTCCTAGACCAAATTCGACATTCTGGAGCTGATGAAATCAACAAAATCACAATCACACAATCGAAACTCAAAATGACCCCAAAACTCAAAATTTCTAACTTTATGCCTTTAAAAACTCTTTCCTTAGCAAAACTCCAACTTTTTACGAGGTTTTCAAAATTCTTCTTTTAGACTTGACCAAAAAAGATTCAGGACAACTTTTGAGAAGGGAAAAATAGTAATTTGATCTAAAAAGTCAAAAATGACCTTCGAGGTCATTACATTGGAGTAGCTGCAATTTTTTCTGGACTTAGTTTAGAGATTTTTAATGATATAAAAATTATTTTTGTGATTTATACCAAACAAAAAATAGTTTTGTCACACATGATTTGAAACTGACCCTTCTTCTATTTGTAATTTTTTTGTCACTTCAAGATTATCTGTAATAAATGTAGTCTTCTACTGCATTTATTACCATATGCAGTGAATGACATTGTAAGATAAAAGGAGAAGGATTGCAAATGAAACAAAGGAAGGAGTGTGTTGCATACATATATCAATAAATGTTATTCTTTAATTTCAAAATGAGAGATAAAAAATAAAAAATAATTTCAATAATCATTCAGAATCAGTAACACTTGCTAAGTCATAATGCAAAAGAACAAGCAAATAAAATGGGGGAAATTGGATGACAAAATTAGAATAGATTTCAATAGAATCAAACTCACCATCACATACTGATTGTTCTTCATCGTAAGAGAAGAAAAAAATGGACTGAATTCAATGTTTCTCTCGTGTTTATAGGCCGTCTCCTCTTGTTCGCTTAACTATTCCCTTCTCAATGTGAATTATACGAAGAAACAAATCAATTTAGAAAAATAGAAAACATGGCCAATAGAATACTAGAAAATTTAAAAAGAACAGAAAGAGATCGGTAAAACTCTATGCTTTTTCAAAACTTGAACGAAGGTTAGAGGAGGACGACAACGATGATGAGGAGGGGAGAGAGGAGAAGGAAGAAAGAAAAAAAGAAAGAAAGAATAACAAATCTGAACTCACTCTTCTTTGTAATTTTGAAGAAGAAGACGATGATTTTGAGGAAGAAGAATTTAGAATGAGGTGCAAATGTGTGAACTCACCTTTTCTGTAATTTTGCAGAAAAATCTAGAGAAATAGTTGTGAATATGAACTTACTCTTTTTTGTAATTAACCATTCAAGAGTATTTTACTGTGCTATTTAATTGGTGACTTGACACACTTCCACATGCACTTTCATGTGTGTCACCTACAGTTTCAAGCGGCACAACATACACGTGCAATGCACGTCCAGTAAGCCTAGTTATTATTAAAAGTGGTAAGCTCTAAAGTGTAAAATTGAATTATCAGTTTACCCCTATAATAAATCAAATATTAAATAGTAAAATTAAACTTACTTAATGAATCAACTAAATGAAAAAGTCATTGCCTTAAATTCTTAATCTACCAAGCACTTCTTATAAAGTCATTACTCTTTAATTAGTATAGCCAATTTATTCTCTTGAAATTACTTTTATTTATTAGTAATTTTTGCAAAAAGGTACCATTTGTGTCTATT
>JBCEWC010002095.1:0-36418 GCA_038996855.1 Solanum aculeatissimum
TACAAACATAAAGAAGCTACATTAGTAGTGGACTGATTTACGAGAGGAGCTGATACATGAGTAGGCTTTCTCTTTTGATTCACGGAATGTGATCTGGGATATCATGGGAGTTTGTGTGTCTCGGTAGGAAAGATATTACCAGAGTATAGCACATGATCGACGAAATCAAGATTTTTATTAGGGAGATTTAAAACGTGAAGAGTAAACACACGAAGAATTTTAAGGATTCAATATTTACTATATATACATAAGGAAGTCACACCATCAATGACAAAATATAAATTTTTACTAGAAAAATTCAAGATATGAAGAGTAAAAATACGAATAAGTTGAAGGGCTTATTATCTACTACATATAAATAAAAAATAATTATAATTATTTATAAATAATATAAGTTTTTTATCGAAGAAGATTCAGATAAATTCTCAGACCCTTGCTAGCTCCAACCATGGCCATAATGCTTCAAACTTTAACAAATTATAATTTTATAGATTGATTTTATTATTTTTAATATACTAATTATATCATTTTAATAATAATTCATTTTCTAACTAACAACCAAACAACCCTTAGATCATTGAATCATACTAATATGATAAGACTTTGGGACTACCAAAAAGAATTATTGGTCCTCCTTTTTTAGCTTGTTGTGTGAGATATCATATGAACAATAATTTTTTGGAAGTTTGTCAGTCTAGAAACGTAACGATTTTATAATACTTTTTTATAAAGAAGTTTTATAAAGCATATATATATGTATGCTTTTGAATTCAATAATGATATAAATCAAAGCTCAAATCTAAACTATCAGCGTCTACTGCACTACATACTTTGATGATTATATTAAGAAGAATTTTCACATATAATCACTCGAAAATACTTTAATTATATATATTTTGTAACTATAGTTATAGTAATGTTTGTATAATTCGTGCAACATTTGTATAGTTTGCTATACAATTCACAATTTTTGTATAGCGTTTGTATATTTCGCTATACAATTCATGCACCGCGTTTGTATAATTCGCTATATATTTCGCTATACAATTCAAAGTGTTTGTATATTTCACTATACAATTTGATTCGGGCACAACTTTTGTATAATCACACACAACGTTTGTATAAATTGAGTAAATATACAAAACTCAAACTGTAATTACAACTAGATATTTATCGCAAGCCATAATTAATTTAAATTATAACTATATTAGCTGATTAATTAATATATACTTGCTTATCCACGTAATTTTTCCCTAAATTACTAGAGTTGTACACCCATAATTGCTAGAGATAGTGGTTCCCTTTCATTATCCTCATGAAAGTGGAATGTATCACTTTATTATGACTTACTCTTATCTCTTCCTTTTTGGGCTTGCATGATTAATTCTGGGGCGGAGCTAGAATATTTATTACGAATTTAATAATTTTAATATAAATATATATTTATTTTAAATTTTATTAAATATATATATATATATATATATTATTATAATTAGAACAAATAATTTAAAATGATTAGAATTCACGATTTGTAAAATTCAAATTCTGACTCCATCTTTAATGATTGCTCTTATTACTTGTGTTGATTGGATGATATTATTATCAGATCATTGAGTGATGCAATATACATGTAGTGGTTGATAAAATTGCATAACATTATTGGTCATGCGTTTCTTCTGAGTGAATCTAGAAACTTGATTATAAATTTACATGAATTTATTAGGTCTTATCATAAACTTCATTTTTTCTAGCAAATATATATATGAATTATACATTCATTATGTATGATTATACACATATTATATGTAAATTATATATTTATTTAACTATTTTTAATTTAAATGATTCATGATATCATTTCATTATCTTATTTTACTTTCATAATATCTTTTTATTATCTTTAAGGTTTGTTGTGGCCCAATTTTGAGTTAAAAGCATTTTGCATTATGCCTACTTTTTGACATTTTTGCACAATATCTTGTTTTATCTACTAATTAATAATTAATTTACCATCTTAGCCAAGATTGAAATAAACATATTCTTTCATCTATAATTAGAAGTCTCGAATTTAAAAATAAAAAGAATATTATTTAGAAAATGTCATATCTAGAAATGAATCATGCAACATGTGAGCGATTCAGAGTCAATATAAATATCAAATATCGGGCGATTTTTTTTTTTTCGAAAAAAGAAGTTCAAAATGCACCAATGTACCACTAGTGTCCTTTTCATGATTAGAAAACATAAAAAAAATAAATAATAATATGTTTTGTTTACCCCACATCCCATGTGATAAGAGTTGCTCAATTTGTCTAAAAGTGACTTTTTATAAAAATAATTTTTAATATTTCCCAAGAAATTCCAAAAAATTAATGAAAAAACACACTCAAATTTTGTGATTATTAATTCATTGAAATTTTATTCGACGTAAATTTGAATTAGTTGAAATTACAAATAAAAAGTATAAATATTTCAAAGAAATAACCTAATGCATAAAATATCTCGTATTTATTTACATAAGATTCTGAAAGGATCGCATCCCAAGTAACATAAGGGCCCACATAAGTGAAGGACAACATAAAATAGGACAGGTGGACACATATTATCCACCAAAGTGATGAATCAGCATGACAAATAAATGTTTGATTTGAAACATGAACTTGATTAACTATTTCATTTTCAAAATTTGAATTCGTGATACATAATTAAGAATAAAAGGGTAATTATTATTTTACTTTTCTTTTTTACTTTTATCTATCAGATATTTACCGGATCAATTACGGCCTCTTTGACCTTTCTTGGGTTCAGATACGACTTCAAGAATTGTCCATCCTCCTGTCTATTCATCGAGCTTTGATACGCTCTCTCTCTAGGGCGGTCAGAATACTTGGACTAGTGTTTTTTTCTGAGAGTAAGCGTGGTTTCTTAGGGTTGGATCGCCAAAGATCGGTCCACGTAAAAACTGGAGGCATGGCTCGCTAGTGCACTAGCCCGATTAACTAAAAAATGACTTATCGACGATCTATGATCTTCAACTACATGCAAAATGTGTTTACTCCCTGAAGAGCTCGTATGCAAAATCTCTTAGATCGCTACTCGTTAACTATAATAAGCATAGTTTGTATTAATATGAGAATTCAGAAATAAAAGACAGAAATAATGTTTATTGGTCACTTTTTTCAACTTTATTTTTAAAAAATAGTCATTATTATGTAGTTTCGAATTCTACAGGTGAAAGTATTATGATAATATGTTCAAGTTTTATCCATGATAATAATAATAATTCTTTTGCAATAAATATTATTGGGAGTCTTTAAAAGTCTAAAAAATATTGGGCCTGGGCTGTAAATTGTTTGTGGGCTTCAACTTACATAGCCCACTACACTTGTAAATGGGCTGGCTCATTAGTCGAAGAAAACTAGGATCAATCCACGTGGTCTGCTTGACGAATGTCAGTGATGAAAATATCGTAAATTAGTCTATATATAGGGTATCGTGATAAGTCTTCTATCCTATCATAGGTATTCAATAACTTCTATCGAATTCAAACAACTGTTGAATATCATGTTGTTGATCTATAATATTCTATTCGACCCTCGAGCAGAAATTCTCAGCTTGAAATATAATACTTAGAGTACTTCAGAGACTCTAATATAGTCAATTAAGAAGGTAGACAAATAATCAATTTTGGGATCACTTCATTTTGGAGCAATTTCAGGTATGCGTTATCTGAAATTTTATATAGCTGATGCTCAACTATTTTTATCTGAAGTTTATGACACATCATGTCTGAAATTATTTCAAAATAAATAAACAAATAAATTCTTTTAAAAATTAAATATATATTAAATAGCAATGCCTAAATAAAATATTCCTAAAACTTTTAATAAGATAAGAATATGCTTTTACTTTTAAAATATTATATATTTTTTTTAATCTTTTTCTCACTTCATCTTTTTTTATGAGATAGTGGATTACAAGATGACAAAAATAAATTTTGCTTTTCTTAAAGAATCATATCATAATTACTAAATAAAATATCTAAAGACACTATCATTAATATATATTTATTTAATCAATTAAAACTAGATACAAATAATACTTAGCTAAACCTCACTTCCACTATAAAAAGTCCTAAAAGATAAAGTTAAAAAATTAAGCTACTTTATTCTCCCAACCACTCTAAATATAATTTTTAATCAACTTGTATGCACTTAATTATTTCAGAAAAAAAATTGATAAGTTCAAAGTTATCTTTTGAAGAAAATAAAATGAAGACAAGTTCAAAGTTTAATTATGTCTTGATGATGAGCATATGGAGTATGATAACATAATATTTTTATTGATGGATTAGTGTTTGATCGTGACATGTGATATAAAGATCGATTGATGGCAAGTATATGGTCTAACATAATTATTTTGTTGATAGATTAGTGTTTGTGACATTTGACATTAGAACGAACCTAAACCCTTTAAAATTGTGGTTGAACGATCAATAAAGTGAATTAAATGGAGATTGATTTATGTCTTGACGACAAGTATGGGCTAACATATTTTTGGTTGATAGATTAATGCTTAATCGAGACATTTGACATCATAATAATTTTAAACACGTTGAGATTGCGACTTAATGATCAATAAAAGTGAACTAAATACAAATCGATTCAAGTTTTGAATATTTTTTTTGATAGATTAATAGTTCTTGTGACATTCGACTTGGAAATAAATTTAAGCACCCTTAAAAATATGATTTAATGATTGAGTTAAAATGAAGATCAATTTAAATCGTGAAGACAGATATGTGATACATAATTTTTTGATAGATATTTGTGCTCGATTGTGACATTCCACATAATATTATCTTTGGGAGACATATTATAAAGTTAAAATGACAAATAAATTGACAAGCTCACCAATTATCTTTTGAAGAAAATAAAAATAATTAGGTCTACTTAAGTCTTGTTGATAGATTTTTGCTTGATTGTGATATTTTACATTAGAATAGTGGCCTAATAGTCCATAATGTGAATGAACACTATGAGAAATCAGAATTTCATAGAGAAAAAAGATATTACTCAAGTAATTCTTTTCCTATTTATTTAAAAATTGAAAGATCGAATCATCTGATATCTATATTAAAAGATATACGATTCTGAAATTATATATATATATATATAATGATGAAATTTGTGATTTTTTCCTTCAAGAAAAATGAAAGATAAGTGAAAGCAAACCAATCACCTATTAGAATGCTTGCTTTGTGTGCAAGCACTAACTAAACAAACAATTGGAATTTGTGCTCCAATTAGAAAGGGAAAAAAAAAAAATAGGAGCTAAAAATAGTTTACAAATTTTGAAAAAATTATTTATACATATTTAATGAATTATCTGTTATTTCGTGATACAATTTATATTCATATCGCTCTTGAAATTATACAATAATAATAATAATGATATCTCAGATCCAAGCAAGTTGAAATCAATTACATAAATTTTCACTGTTTCATTTAGAATTTAAATAAAATATAATTCAATGCAACTAGCCAAACTAGCTTACATAAAATTCACATTATTTTTTACATTTATCTAATGTTTGATAAATTCTCAATCCTTTATATACAAACACACACACATTAAAGAAAATACTAAAATAAAATAAAAACAAAAAAATAGTATAGGAAAATGACTAGAAAATTATAACCCCTTATAATCTAACCTTTCTTCAACGAGAACTTCGTACATCGAACTGAAAATTTGATTTTTTTTCCCGTTCTTCATAACAACATTTTAATTATGGATTTAGTGACTTTTGAGAGTTCAATTATGTCCTTACTCAAATTAGAAATTGGATTTTCCAATTTATTATAATAATTAAAACTAAACTCACAAGTTTGTGCTTCAACAACAACATCATCCATACTATGATCAGCAAATTTAGGGACACCTTTCTTCAAGGCATCAACGGCTACCGTTACATCGGCTCGTAGGACGGCGTTATACGCCACGTAGCATTGGCTAAGTGGGCCCCGCCACTCGGGGTGTGATTTCTCGAGATCTTTTAACTCTTTTATTATCTCTATGGACTTTAATTTCACTGCATCCACCATTACAAGGCTTAGGATGGTGATGTAATCATCACCCTCCTTGGCCTCGTAGGTACGTGGATCAGATTGTAGGGTGGTGAGACATAAGGAGTAGTATGGGGTTGCCCTACATGTTTCGTCTATGAAATTGTTGTTGTTGTTATTGTTGTTGTTGTTGCTGCTATCGTTGTTGAGCGCCAAATTGGTGATTAGCATGAATATAGGAAATAAATTTCTCATTTTTTTTCTTTTTTTTTCTTTTTGAGAATTGATGAAAGAATGTGAAGAAAAGGTTTTTAATTTTGTTTTGATTACTTGAGAAATACAAACAACTAAAGCAATTGTCTTGACATATATATAGGAAAAGGAAAGGGACCATAGGATTAATATTTAAGATTTTAAATTATAATAATAGGTGTGTGACTTAAAAGTGTATAGTACAAATTTATTCGTATCGAGTGTTTACATCAGATCATGAGTGGTTATGATACAATAGATACTTAATTACCATATCAATATCGAAATTGAAATTTTTGATATCGTAGTTTTGGTATAATAGTATCTGATATTTATATGTTGAAACTTTGACTACTCTATTTTAATTGTAATATCTTTTTTTTTTGTATAATTGATTAACGAAGGGAATGCTTATGCTTTGTTTTGAGTATTTCTACATGTGTAAGGTGTTATAATGATGTAATTGAGTCGGGTTTTTTTTAAATGAAGTCAGAAGCAAAATATCAAAATCGAAAACTTTAAGACTAATGAATCCATAACAAATTAATTTGGTATGATAATGGTAAAATGTTTTTTTTAAAATAAAAAATAAAGTTGAAGAATTCCATTTTTTGTATAAAAATTGCTTAAAATACATTTTTCAACATTTAAAAAAACATTGCTTTCTTGAACCTACTTTAGATATTTTTGTAGCATATAGTATAAAGAACCACAAACATTAAAATCAAGTACCCCTTAATAATTCCACTTTAAATCAAACCATTTTGAAATTCTCATATTTTGGGTATTTTTGTAGTGTTTCATATTTTTATAAATATGGTTATTTTTATGATTAAATTAATTTAATTACTAATAATATAACATAAAAATAGAAAGTCAAAATAATCTTGAAGTATTGAGTGAGGGAGCGTCAAATTCTGATATCATATTTGGTAAGTTCAGTGGTGGAGCAACATGGTACTCAGGAGGTTCATCCCTTCAATGAAAAATTATACTATTTTTATATGGTAAAAATATTTTTTTATGTATATTTAATAGATGTCGAACCCTATTCGGTTAGTTCGTGTGTCTACTTCTTAAAATTTTGAACTTCCTTATATTAGAGAAAATCCTGAATCCGTCACTGTCCAAGTCCATAACATGTATCATTCGTTTTGATCTAACAAGCCTTATCAATCTGTCCATCGGGTTGTTGTCGAGTCAAAAGACATGCGGACAATGTGAACTTACGTTATGCTTCATAAAATCTATGTACATGTATATTAGATATTTATCCGTCTAAAAATCTATCAGTCTTTTTTCATGAACTGTCCTCCGTCATGAACACCACATATAAAATTAGTTGATTTTCCTAATTGATAAGTTAGCTACTTGTCGTGCCAACTAGCAAAAGTTTTTGGACCGTCAATTAATTGTTTTAATTAAATATTTAACAAACCATCTATTGTTTTTTTGTCACCAAATATTGTTCCCTCTTATTTTTTTTCTTCATTTTTCTCTATTTTGAATAACCTAAAAAAATTTTAAAAAAGATTAGTTATCTTTTATAAATATAAATATAAATATGATAATTAATTCTTTTGTTTTTGGTTTGTTTTTATCTTTTATTTATTCTTTCTAAATAATTATTATATTTTCACTGACTCCACTAATTTGACTAATTACATTAATCAATTCAATAAAATAAATTAAATTTAAAAATTGGTGATGTTGATTGGAAATAGCAAAAAATATCTAACATATAAAAAGGTTAGGTATTTGGATTAGTAATATTAATTAATGAGAAATTAAAAAAATAATTAAAAAGATTAGTTACCATCAACAAAAAAATAAAAAATTACTAGATATTTTCATGTAAATGATGACATTTAGAAGAGTCCTTTGAGAAAAATTAAAAAAAAATTACTAGATATTTTGATGTAAATGAAGACATTTAAAAGAGTCCTTTGAGAAAAAATTAAATTAAACAAGAGTTGATTAATGTTGTCCAAGGATAAGTTAAATTAATTAGGATTAATAATGACATTTCAATTTTTAATAGTGCCTTAATTATATTATTCATAATTGTAAAAAAAAAAATTGCCTTAGAGAAAAAAAATCTTAGCTAGTGGGTCCATCTGGTTTATTTTTAAGTAACCCCCCACCCCCACCCCTCACACTCTCCATTTTCGATATTTATATTGGGGCTTGATTCTTTTGAAAATAACCTTTTTATTTGTATGAGATAGTGGTAAGATATGTGTACATTTTACCTTCCCCAGACTCGACTTATAGAATTTCACTGGGTATGTTGTTGTTGTTGCATTGGGACTCGACTCAATTCATATTCACACGAGAAATCCTAAGTGTTACATAAGAAAGCGATTTCACATCCAAAACTCGAACTCCAGACCTCTAGACTCTTTTACCTATAAAAGTATTGTCAGGTTTTTGTTTCTCATTCGATATCTGACATCTGCATCAGAGTTCGATCAAATATAGATTTGCACTGAAAATTTTCATGTAGGAGATAAAACGTTTTATAACAAAGACTATTTTATATTCAAAGTTCGAACTCGAGATCTCTAAATTCTTTTACGTATATAAGTAAACCATTTTTGACGATTGATGTTGTCCAACATTTATTTTCTCCATGTCTGAAATACACTGATCTTATTATGTGTGAGCGGGAAGCTTCTCAGCGAGAATTTTTTTTTTTAATTCTCAAGACTCGAACTTGAGATTTCTGATTAATTCAGGTTTATCACACTCAACAAAATATCTTAGCTAGTTGCACAACTTGCTTAATTCAAATCAAAGATCATCATCATTTAAACAACTAAAAATTGACATCTTCTCAAAGTGGTGTCACTTCTTGATATGCATATGTCTTTATCATATTTATGAAACCATAGACTTTTGATATATATCTTTATATTCATGAAATGATTTTCACATTTTTTGGTGTAAAATAATTGGCTAGTCACATATCTAGTATTCATTTTGTCTTTCAATTTAATTATTTTTAATCAGAACGAAGAAAAACTATAAGGTGCTAGAAAAAAAAAAGAGAGGTGAGTTGAATGGTATAGTAGGATTAGTCGTGTACTCGTTTCTTTATATCTTATATATGTTTCATATTTGTTTTTTTTATTGTATTTATATATATATATATATTATAATTTGTTTTCCGTTTTAGTCATTTCTCTTTCATATCTAGTACCTTCTGCTTTTGGGGCCTGATATTTTTGAACTGAGGGTCTTCCGGAAATAGTTTCTCTATCTCTATGAGGTAGTGGTAAGGTTTGCGTACATTTTATCCTCCCCAGATCCCACTTGTGGAATTCCACTGGATATGTTATTGTAGTTGATGATGATGATAATCTTTCAGTATTTGATTGCCAGAAAACGACTAAATCAGGTAATATTTCTTCACGAACGGGAATCTAAATAGAAAAGAAAGGCTAAGGTCGAGATAGCTGGTGAAATGAAATTGACGTATACCAATTTGGGTCAAATTAATAAGCTCACGACCATTGAACAAATTTGGCTGACGAACATTGTTTATGCACCACTAAATAGAAAAATTGTAAATAAATCAAACAAGCATGAGAAGAATAGCAACCTTTTCATTACATCAGTATGCAATTTCTAAGTTCCTCGGACGCTCCAAAAATGTTATTGCACCTGTGTCGGATCCTTCAGAAATACATTATTTTTGGAGGATCCGCCACACACCCATTGACAATTTTGAAGAGTCTGAGCAACATAGTGCAATTTTTCTTTACATTTTCTTGCATCAACTAATTCAACAACAACAACAACGACAACAAGATACTCAGTGGAAGAAACAAACATTTAGTGTTTGTGAGGGTCAAAAGAGTTTCAAAATTAATACAATACAATGCAAATGTACAAATTTTCTTCATGTTCTTTGTATGTATGATCAACAAATATGTCCAGTGTCAACCCTGTATCTACTAGAAATATTCTTGTTATCGTTTCGATTTAAATGTATTTCCCAAAAAGTGGATCGCGCTCTAATATCTCCGAGTAGCACAGCAGCCTACCCGCCAGCACTGGGGTACTCGATATTTTCGTTTGTAGGCAAGTAGTCATCAGCACAATGAGGCTTATACCTGAGCTGTGGAGGGAGGTTTTTTTCGATTGCCATTGACAACCCTCCAGCATGGCTTGGAGTTCTTTCGTTCGAGAGCAACAAGCTGATCAGCTTTCTTAGGCAACTGATATGCTTTCACGATTGATAACTTCATCGTTCCAGTTGAACGTTGATTCATCAGTCCGTTGTCAATGCTTTTCAGAAAGTATTGTTCAACGAGATCAGCGTTTATTAGATCAGCTCTACCAGTTGGTAGTCCCCAATAAAAGATGACATTAGGCTCTGATGCATCTGTGTCAACATATTCAGTTGGATTCGGATCACAAAAGCCAAATAACTCTTCCAGCTGCGCGGAGTGAAAGAAAGTCTCATTACGAAAGGACTAAGAACACAACGATTTTCATTTAGTATGACATGATATGATGCTTCTTGTAGACAAGAACATCTCGACTCTCACTGGTATAAAGTATTTTCGTGATGATACCTTAACAAAAACAGAGAAAACAAGTCTGCAGCAGGGACATACCTTGACTAATAAACAGCGAAAACGTGACTTGACCCAACCTACCCAGTCCCCTAGCTCATCTTTGCCACAAGCGGAAAGGAAAATTTTGACGAATAGTCCATATCTTCTTGCATAAGGATATGGCTCAAAAAGGATATTCCAATCAAAATCAGGGCTCAGCATATCCTGCGAGTATAATAACATATAGAGAGTGGTGAAGGGAAAAACTAACCACTTAAGACGACAGGATAATATTCGAAATTATCATATACCTTAGTCAACATATGTCCTCTTAGGAACTCTGTCCTGATTTTGTAGAATGTACTTCGGGTGATGTTGGAATGACAAAACTCGTAAGGGCTACATGGTAACTGGATTGGCATCCACGAGACCTTATCATGAGTCGGGATGAATGGCCTAGTTATTTGGTCTTGCAGAGTTACTGGAGTTGGCCAAGGCCACAAGGCAAATGTCTTGAACAAAAGTAAAATGAGTGTGCTTAAACAGGCACTTGGATGCCTTTGGCAGATAAACGCTGAAAGCACAGCCAAGTGAATTCCTCCAAAGAATCCAAGCAACTGAAGGTTATCGCGTGATTAGATTTGGCTCGAGGCTAAAAGATAACGTTAGCATGAAATATAGAAGCAGGAAGGGTGAGTCCACGGATATCTTACATTTGCATAAACTCCTCGTTTTTTAGCCCATAATTTGATGCAACGCAGCACTGCTTGGAATACCTGTAGCATATCAACCAAAAATGTAATACATGGAAACTCTGAAAGCCAAACTAAGTGATCCCCGTCAAGCATGCAATGCCAAGTCAAAACCAACCAAACAAATTGAAACAGAAGGAGTAATACAAATTGACATCATTACTTGCCTCTATGTTTGGCACAAGATGAAGAATGCTTCTATTGGCACGCACACCAGACAAACTTTTCCAGCTTGTATCATCGATATTCTTAAGGAAGAATGGATTAAATACATCCACATTCTAAATGTAAAGAGAAAATCAATTAGATATAGTAATCTTATAGTATCTGTAAAGGAAGAAATTTAATGCTTTTGGTTAACAAGGTGTCTTTCACTTGAATTGCAGTGAAAATAACTCACCTCGGGGATAGATATTACTTTGAGTCGTGCATAGGGAAGATCAATGGATATCCCATCAAATTTGAATCGCATCAGAGGAACTTTTGCATCTTTGACACAGTGGATTTCTGATACTTCAGGGCTGCTTGCAAGCATGTTATGCAGAACGATGAAAAAGTCTTCCTACATGAGGCACAACGAGATACACATGACATGTAGCATTATAGGCATTGCACAATCTCGTTAGATTCAAAGAAGCTAAAAAGAGAAAAGGACTCACAGCTATAGTGGCAAAGTAAGGACCAACACACAAAGCATCAATATCTGACTCTGAATT
Organism: Solanum aculeatissimum; assembly: GCA_038996855.1. Classification (NCBI taxonomy): domain Eukaryota; kingdom Viridiplantae; phylum Streptophyta; class Magnoliopsida; order Solanales; family Solanaceae; genus Solanum; species Solanum aculeatissimum. The sequence goes on from JBCEWC010002095.1 coordinate 12,354, forward strand.
ATAAACCTGCAAACATTGGAAACATATCAAAAGATGGCAAAGCTGCAGAAACAAGCAGATCAGCTCTTATGCTGCAATAAATTGTCGACTGTGGTGATACGAAAAGAGGAGTAACAGAACAACAGAAAACTTCCAAATTTAATCTGTGGTTGACAAGAAGAAAATGTGAATCAGATGTTCAAGACAACATTTGTTATACAACATAAATACCTCAATTTTGGACAAGCCGAAACAAAAGAAAGAAAAGGAAACTGAAAGAGAGCTTATGTAACTAGACTTACTCCTAGACCATATGATCCATATGTCAATATTGTCCCAGAGGCAAACTTAAGGTACTTCTTTGGAAGACCTCGTTGGTAAGTCACCGTTTTAACCCATTCCACTACTATCTGCAAAATAATAACGAATGAATAATGTGATTGAAAAGCTAGTTAGCTCACTGAAATCTGAATGAATCATATAACTAATGTAACGGAAACTGACCCCGACATAAAAAATTAAGATTGACAAGTAACTGGCGACTCTTATATTTCCTTACGTTTCCCTGTAGATGTTACATTAGGAAAGTTGTTTACTTCTAAGAGATGTCCCAAGATGATCCAACTACATTTCACATTGAACCCAATTACATAACCAATTAAGAACTATACCTTATTAGCATAAGCTGATTCAAGATTTTAAGTCTGTCAGCAACGGCAGAGCCAAAATTTTCACTAAGGGGTTCAAAATATGAAGTAAACACACAAAAAAGCCGAAGCGGTTTTAACATCTACACTATAGATGTACAAGATAATGATTTAACCATGTATACAATGTAATTTTCTGTAAAACAGACATTCTATTCATACAAAAGAGCAAAAATGTACATCAAATACAGATAAATCTAACAGTAACAACAAGAGCATACTCAGTGAAATCCCACAAGCAGGGACTGGGGAATGTAAAGTATACACCGACCATATCTCTACTTCGTGGAGGTAAAGAGACTATTTTCAGAGGACCCTCGACTCGAGTACAACATATACAAATAAATCAAAATCATAGTTAAAAAAGGAACCTTTTTGAGCTTGTCAATAGCATTTCTCCTCTTCAATTCCTCTTCTCCACAAGGCACTAAACCCTCATTTACCATCATCTTCAAAATACAATTAACACCACATTAATCATTAAACAACACAAATTAACAAAATTAGCTACCCTAACTTTCACCTTATTCATTAGGGTTCGATTCCCCCACCCCCAAGAAATTGACAAAATTAGCTACCTGAACTCACCTTATTGATTGGGCTTCGATTCCCCACCCCCCAAGAAATCGACAAAAATAGCTACATGAACTTTCACCTTGTTGCCCCTCCCCCCCAAGAAGGCAAAGCCCTCAAAGCAATGAATGCACTAAAAAGCATGAGCTTATTATCCTAGGTCGGAACAAGGTTGATAGGATCCTTTTTTACGTCCCTATGTTCCCCGTGTGGCGACATGGGGCACCCACCAACAAGAAATTGACAAAGTTAGCTACTTGAAGTTTCACCTTGTTGGTTGGGCTTCGGTTCTCCCCAATCCCACCCCCCACCCCTCACCCCCACAAAGGAGGAAAAAAAGCCCCAAATAATCACACAAAACAATGGATACTAAACTGCTACCTGAAGCAGGGACATTGATCTTTCCATCTCCATTCTGAAAATGACATCTGGGTTTCGTGGAAAACCCAGAAATATTTCTGGGTTTTGATTAAAATCACGAAATTGAGGCTCAGAAGAAGCAAGATTAGAGTTTTCCAACCCAATTAACCTTGTGGGTCGACATTTTAAAGGATGATTAACAGCTCCAATAAGATCAATAACCACTTGCCTTTCAAAATTTTCTAATTCCATGCACAAATTCAACAAAAATCTCCTTCAAAATTCCAAATAATTCTCAAGAATCTACAATCTTACAACCAAAGGATCTCCAACTATTCAGGAACTAACAAACTATAATGACCGGTATTAAGGACTTGTTTGACTAATACTTTGCATTAAATATTTTAAATTTTTTTTAGCTATGTAGTGTTTGGTTTTCATTGTTTTAAACAAAAAATAATTATGCATGCATGCATTAAAATTTTTGGAGTTATAAAATATATGCACATATTTTTTAAACTATAATAACTTTTTTATATAAGGTAATATATTGCAAAATGCTTTCTTTTGGGACGGGTAATTTAGCAATAGCAGCGAGATAAGTTGCCGCTAATAACTTTTAGTGGCGACTAATAGAAGCATTGGCGACGACTTCACCTGCCGCTACTATGAACTTCTAGCAACGGTTAATCATTACTTTCAACGACGACTGATAGAGGCATTGGCGACAACTTTATTTGTCTGTAATATATGCTTTTTGCCCATGGTTAATATTCTCTCCGTTTAAAAAAGAATGATCTGGTTTAACTTGGCACGGAGTTAAGAAAATAAAGAAGATTCTTCGATCTTGTGATTCTAAATTAAAGTTATGTTAAATGTATCAAAATGTCCATAATCTTGTGACGTTAACACATGTCACGTGAAAAACTGAAATTAACGTTTTCACAAAGAAGAAAATTGGTCATTCTTTTTTAAACAAATCAAAAAGGAAAGTAAGTCATTCTTTTTAAAACGAAGGGAGTAGCTATCAGTGGCGATTTTCTACGCTTTTCGCGTGTTTTAGGCCATGATTTTTTTTAAAAAGAGTGACAGCTTTGTTTGACCACAAATTTGTGTACCGTGCTGCTTCATAAACAACGAGAGTGGAATCCCACAAGTGGGGTCTGGGGAGAGTAGAATGTACGCAGAAGACTTCAACAATACAATAACTTTAACCACTTTCAAACTATCCTGGAAGGATATCTCAACATATAAATTGACAAATTCATGTCTAAAACCACCTATGATGAACTGAGGTTCCACAAGATATACACAGTATGACAAAACATCAATACTATGACTGCTCAAAGAGATGAGAGTTCGACTAGCGATAGCATTATGTGCATCAGTTGAATATGAAGATGTACACGAGCCTCGGATCAATGGCAGGAAAAGAGAGTGCTTGTAAAGGCGTGGTGCTACGCACCATAAAGGCGAGGTAGAGCTATCCTTTACAGAGTACATTGACTTCCATACTCAGCTGTTTGTTTAATAGATCGAAATCAAAATCTGCTCATGTGTATACCAAGGTAGCAATAGCTGTCAATTCGACTTATTGGGACATGCCCGGTACCATCCCTCTAATGCATCGAGAACTTACTTTGTCAACCATTTACCTTTCTCCGCAATAATTCAGCACATAACTGATTGCATCCCAGCCAAAACCACTTTTGAGGTTTCACACAACATATACAGTATGGCAGATTATGAAGACAATGAATGCTCAAGGTGACAGGAGTTAGACTAATGAAGTAATGATAGATGTATGCGAGCCTCGGATCAATGGCATGAAAAGAGAGTGCTTCTAAAGGATGTGCTGAGAACCATAAAGGCAAGGTTGAGCTGTCCATTACCGAGAACATTTCCTTCCACCCTCGGCTGTTTATTTGATATACCAAAACCTGCCTATGTGTAGCAAGGTAAACGAAGTTGTCATTTTGACTTATTGGGAAAATGCCCAGTACCATCCCTCTAATGCATTGAAGACTTACTTTGTCAGCCATTTGTCATCCTCCCCGATAAGTTAACATATAACTGACTACTTCCCAGCCAAAACCCTCTTTGAGGTTCCACACAGCATCACAAAATAACAAAAGAACAAGATGCTCACTGCTAAAAGAGGTAGGACTTCAGACTAACGATAGCATTATTTACATAAGTTGAATAGAAAGATGTACACGATCCTTGGATCAATGGCAGGAAAAGAGAGTGCTTCTAAAGGCATGTGCTGAGAACCATAAAGGTAAGGTTGAACTGTCCTTTACCGAGAACATCTCCTTCCACACACGGCTGTTTCGCTGATATACCAAAACCTGCTTATGTGTGGCAAGATAAACATAGTTGTCATTTTGACTTATTGGGAAAATGCCCGGTACCATCCCTCTAATGCATCGAAGGCTCACTTTGTCCACCATTCGCCATTCTTCCTTCTCATAATCCTCCATTACCCAAATAACCATCCAAGCCTCATATATCTGAACAACAGACAATCGCCCATCCAATTCCAACAAATAAACCCGACTCCTAACTCCACAACTGATCTCATGGGGCAACTGGATTTTCTTCCAAACATCATTACTCAAATCAAGAACAAGCATACACGAACAACTATCCGTCAACCAATGCAATCCACCATTAATAAACACAACTTGATTCTTATTCATATGCGTGAACTGATCGTCCTGTAATGACACAAACTTTCTCCATTTGTTTGACTCTGAATCATAAACCATACATATAAACGTCCTCTCAGGACGATGACCAAACGACCTATGATAACCAGCTAAAACCACATTATACTTTTGTTTCATCAAATCACAACCCAAACCAACAAGAGTAGCTTCACCATCTGGATGAAACCTTGTAATAGGCCTTTCCCTACTTCTAGGAAGCAATTTATATTCTCTAGTCAATGGATTACAAACATAATAAACACCCTTATCAGGTATACTAGACAAACATAACAAACCATTACAAGAAGCTCTAACTTTAACCCTATCTTTAACAAAATCCAATGAAAATTCAGAAACCCCTTTCAAATTATCAACACAAATCAAACTAGATCTTGATTCTGATGAAGGTTCACTGACCTGAACAAGCACCATAGGATTCTTAACTGAGAGTTCATAATACAGATTTGTGAAGTATTTATCAGATATCAATTTGTACCAAACTTTACACACAACTTTTGCTTTAAAAACTGATCTAACAGGCAATCTAGCAAGAATCTGAAGAATTACCTCATCTGGGAAAACCCCATATGGCGAATTCATCTCAAATTTGTTTTGGGGTTCCAAAAAAATAGGATTTTTTTTACAGAAATGCAGAAAAGACTCAACCTTTTTCACATTTTTGAGGTCTTTTTGCAATTTGATGAAGATGGGGTTATTGATTTAGCTTGGAAATTGAAGAAAAACATGGATAATTTATGAAATTGAGGAAAAATGGCTACCAATTTCTGAGAAATTGCAGTGAAAATAGAGCAGCTAATTCTTGATTTTGTTACACAAAAAATGGGCCTTAAAAGGCTTTTATGGTCCAGTTTCCTTTTTGTTACACATTGCTAAATTTACACAAATGGCCACTTGTTTACTTCATCATTTAAATTTTGTTTTTATTTTTATAATTTATTCAAATATAAAAATAGATAAAATATTAAATTATCATCTAATTTTATAATAATGTATAAACTTTTATATCATTATCTAATATATTTTTTAAAATAAAAAATTTAATTTATTCAAAAAAGAATTTTTAGATCGTGATTTATAAATTTTTGATAAAAGGCTGATGAAATTTGATAGTCACGTAAGAAGAATTGGCCAAGTCTTAATAATTAAAAAAAAATATGAGTTATTTATATGTAAGTCATTAATTAAAACTTAATAAAATATTTTAGACATGGACATAAATTATTATTTTTCCATGCTTTAGTGATCTAATCATTTTAGAAAACTCATACCTTTCAAACTTTCATTTTAGAATATTGAGTATGATTGATATTGTATTTACTTTATATATTTTATTTGTGATATGCTTACTTGAGTTGAAACGTTATAAAAAATAACTACTCTATCTTCATGAGGTATGGATCAAATTACGTACAGTTCATCTCCTCATACCTCACTTGTGGAATTAAACTAGATATATTATTGTTTGAAAAGAAAGTGAAATCTCGATAGAAAGTAAATAGTTCGAGAAAACAAATTAACATGGAATCAGAAAGGTTATGGTGTAGTTGTAAGTACTTATTCATCCTTAATAATAGGTCTAGAGTTCGAGCCTTCTCAGCGCGAATGAGAATTCAGTCAGGCCACAATACGAGTACAAATGGCACTAGAGGAAGTAAAGAGAACCACCTTGAAATTCATTAAAATGCAATACAAAAAGGGTACAATTTGCAAGTGCATAAAGTCTTGATTCTTGTTGTAGTATAATCAAGAAAGAAGTATATATTTCCGCCCTTATCACCAGTAGTAAATATCAGGTAACTTCGAGCAGTAAAATGACAGATTGGTAATGAATCATCAACGAGATGTCTATAAGGGAGTTTTATTATGAGAAACGATCGTTGTTTTATCTATGAGATGGGAGTTCTTCACCAGTTAAGAAAGAATGGATGAGGGCTAGACTTTCACTTGGCTTGTATAGAGGTACTAGATGACCGGCTCCTCTTACAGTCACGAATGTCAGCCCTTCGTACTCTACTATCCGTCCTGCTACCTGCATTTACATACATCAACGTGTCTCGATTACTATGTAGTATATACACACGCACTGATAGTGCATATCAACAACGTTTGGTTGCGTTCTAACAACCAACGATGCTTAGCTAGTTATCGTGGTGTAATGTTATGTCCTCCATTACAACAACATACCCAGTGACATCCCATAGTGGGGTCTGGGGAGGGTGGTGTGTATGCAGTGTTATGCGTACCTTATGAAGGTAGAGAGGTTGTTTCTGATAGACATTCGGCTCAAGTAAATCATAGCAAAACAAGAACGAAAAGAGCAAGAACGCCGTGGGGATTTCTATGTCGAAAATAACAAGAACTAACCTGCTTATTGAGGAACCAAGAATGCCATGGGGATTTCAGAGTCAGATTAAGAGCTTCAACGCAGTCTCTCGTCCCAATTACTGGCACTCGTCCATCTGCATCGCCACTTTGATTAAAAGAAAAAAGAAAAGAATGAGCCACATGAATGTTTAGCTTATATAAACTGATGCATTCAAAGAATCACAAGGCACTAATTATTAAATTCCGTCAACATATTAAATTTTGTAGTATTTTCATCCATTATGTAAAGAGCATGAGCCAATTATAAAACACAAGCAATTTCAAGCGATGTTGCTCATACTCTTCAAAAGTGTCAGTGGGTGTGTGTCGGATTCGCCAAAAATAATGTATTTTCAGAGAATCCGACATGGATGCGGCATTGAAAGTGAAGAGTCCGCACAACTTAGGTTTCGAGTCGTGTCTGTCAACCTGATACTAGGATGCAACTATAAGAAGGATAAGAACGAGCTAAAAGCAAAATCGAGACAGAGATAAAAACACAAATACCTAAAAATCCATATCTTCAGGCCCCCTTTGATGAGTCTTTCGTATACTGGCAAGACTGAGAATACATTGTAATCGTACATATGAAACACAGGATCACTGAAGTGTATAATAGAAATCTAGTTAGGAAATAGAAAGCGAAAATAGTAAATAAAAGATTGCACGGACTCGAGCAAATATAGCAATGACACGAACTTGAAGTCACCTGCAACTTTTCCATTTCTTTCTAACTTGAGTGCCTTCAGTGCTCGCATGAAGAGCAATTTGAACATCTAATCTATTGAAATACTCTTCGGTGAATACAGTATAGCAGGGATCATAACCCCCCGGGATTCGTTTCATCCTCCTGAACCCATAATTAGGTGCCTGCAACTAAGTACATTGTCAAAATGTTTGCAAGTTTCCATTTGATTCGTGGAGATTGAACGTGGATTTCAGGAGCTATCAACTTAATAAGCTTGTAACAATCATTTGAGGAAATAGCATATAATCTATATTGCTTGGACTCTCCAAAATGTTGCCGCGCCCCTATAAGATCCTCCAAAAATGAAGTACTGTTGGAGGATCCGACAAGCACTCAACAACATTTTTGAAGAGTTCGTGTGTGCAGCATAGCGTATAATCACCTTTGAAGAGGCTCAAAATAGCTCCCAAATCTAGGACTATAAATGATTTTACGTATACAAGCTAATGCACGCAATGGAACCCAAGATAATTCACCTTGATTTGAGAAGCATCATGTGTATTAACGATATCACTAGCTGAAGAAGAGGAAGTGTTTACGAGACACTTGGGACCATAAATGTTGTAGATATCAATTTCATTATATTTATCCCATAAGACTTGCATGGCATCATCACACGCGTTGGACCAGTTGGAGAACTTGAAATCACATGCTTGTTTGGCTTTCTGATACTCCGAATCGTACAGTATTGCATGGCTCCAAGCATATTCTAATATCCCTTTATAATCATAGTAATCGTTCGTTTCAGGATTCCCAACCTACAAGTCATCGTATACGATTAATATATGACACTGAAACTTCATGATATCAGTAAAGAAATGTTAAATTCTGTTTTTACTTTCCTGCATAAATTAGAATGAGCGAGTAATCGATTTCTGCAACTATTCGTGGATATTTTCATTGCTTTGCTACAAGATGCAAACAAAGATAGAGTACAACAATTATAGGAGACGAAGGTATAAACTTACAATGAAACCTTTGAGATTAATGTATGGATATCTTTTGTTGTCTTTATTTCGGTTGTATACAAGCTCTGCCAATTGGGGTACATAGTGTCCTGAGAGCACAAAATATTGCACCTTACTTCAGACACATTGGACATATAGTCTTAATCGTTAAAATGAAAGTTCAGGGGAAGGTAAACGTCACCTGCATAGCTCTCTCCTGATATGAAAAATTCTCGGTTCTTGAACTCGGGGAACCTTTCCAGCCAATTCACCAGGAAATTGTAAGCATCTTCAGCTGTGTGAAGCAAATTATGTTCATAAGTTAGCTGCATACACACAACGTAAACTCTTCTCGTAAAATGTATATGCATTTCTCAGATTGTAATTACCAGCAAAATCATCATCCAAGTTGGTTAAATCGGAGGACGTATTGGTGTATGAAAATCCCACCCCAACTGGTGACTCCAAAAACAGCAAATTGGCTTCTGCAAGTAAAATGTCCAACAAGAACAATACAGTCACATCCAATTAGGTTCGACATAACAAGTTACTAAGCCTTGAAAAGCTAAAACATGTAGAAATTGTCATTTTCTACTTCTGATTCTCGTCTTGACAACATAATATAGAGTCAATGTGTTCTATATTGTGAGGATTCGTCATAAATTGGAAAACGATTTAGTGTCAACATAGACCATAAATGAAAAAGAGATATGACCTTTATTCCAAGAATGCTCGTTGAAGTCAAGACCAGCTCCGTTGTTTTGAACTAACAGAGGTCCCAACTCCACAGCAGCGCCATATCCAATCGAAGAGCAACCAGGGCCTAATATAGAAAGCACACAAGTGAATGCTAAGAAACTAAGTACTCATTTCGTTCTTTTTTAGTCCGTTCCTAAAAGAGTTTCGCCTTTTTATATCAACAAATTTTTAACTTTGAACTTCCTATTTGCACTTAAGGACATGCTCTTATAGGAACATCACCAACATGTTTAAAACCACAAGTTCAACGGCACTTTTCGTCAAGTGCTATCATAAGCTATATTGCTAGGACTTCCCAAAAATAAGTCATGCCCATGTTGGATCCTAAAACAACACTACTTCTCGAGTATCTGACACGCACCCATCGACATTTTTGAAGAACCCAAGCAACACAGTTCATAAGATACAAGGATAAACAAGAATTCTCATTATAGAACCACAAAATCTAACTACAACAACATAGGAAAAGGGAAAAAAGAACAGAAACAATCACTAAGCTTCCATGTGAATCAAGAGAAACATCAAAAGCAATATAATACTGGTGCAACCATGTTGTACCCTCAAAAAACACTACTTCTCGAGTATCTAACATGCACTCGTCGACATTTTTGAAGAGTCCAAACAACATAGTTAATAAGATATAAGTGAAAACAAGAATTATGGTTATAGAGTCACCACTACCAAGTACAATAACATACAAAAGAGTACAATCAAAAGAACAGAACTAAATAATTAAAGTTCCAATCTTTATATGAAACAAGAAAAATAAAGATATGGGAAAGCAAGAATTGTGGTTAGAGTTACAAGTTCAAGAAGAACAAAAAACTAAATGATTAGTATTCCCTTATTTGCTACGTTGCTCGGACTCTTCAAAAATTTCAATGAATGCATGTTAGGTTCTCAGTATCCGACACAGATACGGCATCAAAAGTAGCTTATCTGTCCCAATCCCATTCAAACTTCTACACTTTGACCGCGAAGTAAAAAAATATTACTATAAATTACGATAATTAATAACCACCGACACTCTAAATTTCAACTATGTCACATAAATCGAGACGAAGGGAGTATAAATCTCCAATCTTTCACATAAAACAAGAAAAATATGAAAATGGGGTTCACTAATTATGCCAAAAAATATGAAAAATTACCACCATTAAGCCATAGGAGAAGGGGTTTCTTGGAAGAATCAAACTGAGATTGAAAAAACCAGTAAAAAAGAGCCCTTCCATGAGTTTTATTTACTGTGATGTAACCAGAAAACTGTGAAATTTGTGGACTACTAGGTTGTCCAGGCAGCTTTATTACTTTGTCATCTTCTTGAGTTCTTGAAAAAACATCTCTCCAACAAATGAGGAACACAAATATGAGCAATAATATGTTTTTGATGTTCTTTGGATTTGAAAGTTTCATTTTTTTCAGTGTGTGTGTGTGTGTTTTCTGAACATTTAAGATAAAGTGGTCTTCAAGCTTGACTATATTGGAGTTGACCTTTATAATTGAAAGGATGGTGACATTATTAGTCACACATCACTACTACTTCAAGCAATATTTAATATTCCCGACCTTATTTTGCGTGACACTGTTTGATTTAGCACGATATATTTTTTTATGAAATTTATGATTTAAAATCAAAAGTAACAGGCGACGATAGCCAATGATAAAAGAGTCTTTGCCCAAATTAAGGAGCAGAGTTGCGGTAAATGTGTAGTAACAAACAACAACATACCCAGTGAAATCACATAAGTGGGGTATCGAGAGGGTAAAAATGCACGCAGACCTTACCAATACCTCTTTATAGAGGTAGAGAGGTTGTTTCCGGGAAACCCTCGTTTCAAAAATTCATAAGCAGAAAAAAACTAGATATGGAAAAAAAAGAAAAGGAAAGGAAAAATAAGGAAGGACGACTAATAACGAAAGCAAACGATAGAATGTAATTACAATAAAATTAACAAATATAAGATAAGTAATGTAAAATTTATCAATTCATGATGAATCATTATTATTAAAAAAATTTAATAACATGATATACAGATCAACTTGTATGCACCTCAATTAATTTCACAAAATATCTATCATCTCGGAGATTCAGCTTGATGTATAAGTGCATATACTTATTTATGAAGAGGGGCTTGAGTTATAAAGTGTCATAACAATTTTATCTTGACCTATAACAATTCTTGGGTGAACAATATTTTTTTATCATTTTAAGGTTTTTTTTTTTGTTACTTTGAAAGTTATTGTCTTAGCTTTAATCATTTGAATTTTTGATATTTCTTTCTATCTATCATGTATAAACTTCTTTCAAAATGTACGATTTTCTGGATGTAGATGATGATATCTTTATGGATTCCTATATCAAATTTTTCGAGATGTGTTTCCAAGTATTGCTTGATCGTTTTGTGTAAGAAGAGGAGTTCCTTTAATTTTATGAATTTTTCTAGAAGACTTTGAATATTATTCAAGAAAATTTTGTTTGTATTCCTCCGATTAGTAAACTGCTTCTTTCCGGTCGATATACATTTCTTCGTGAAAAAGCTCAGACCAAAATTTGAGATATTAATTATTAACTGAAAAAGAAATTCACTAAGGCAAAAATATTGTAGATTCAAGATAGAAAAGAGGAGTGAATGCATTCTTTTTTGCCATTTTTTCGTCTATGAATTGTTAATCAATTCATTCGTACACTCTATGTGGTCGAATATTACTTATACACATGAGGTTTATACAAAATATCGAACTTATGAATCTATTTTCTTTGTGATTTTGTGATATATTGCTTTGAAACAAAACAGTTTAGTAAACATATCAAATGATCAAACTCAAATCGCATATGAGTTAAAATGAGTTGAACCGATAAATATATCACGATTGAAAAATATGAGTTGAACTTGATAAATATATTACGATAATTAACTTTAATTTATATTTGTATCCAAACACAGATTCAATTTTCAAAAATCATTTTTCACATTAAAAATAAAAAAAAATTCACCAAATGCCCACTTATTTTGACCATTAAATGAAATATAATTTCAACTTGCTTAAATTTAAACATGTTAATACACATTTATAAAGTCAAAAAATTAATATTTAATTTGTAGTTATCCATCACCAAACATATATATGACTTGAAAAAAGTTGAATTTATAGGTCATAATTAATACGTAAGCCATGATCTTATCATCCAAATTAATTCATAAATTAAACTAATTCACCCAAAAAACATTTATTAAATTTATCATTTATAATCTTATAATTAAGTCATTTCATTAACTAAAAAAAATAAAAATTAGCAACGAATAAATTCTATAGCTAATTATAAAACAAAATGCCAATTTTGAGCAATTAATTTAACGTTTGATTAGTGATAAAGTTGGTAGCTAATTTTTTTATCTATATTGTTTATTGGCTTATGGCTGCTGCTAATCATTATTATTAACACATAATTAATTAAATAAACTATTCATGCTTAGACAAAATAGACTCTTCCACTTATTTAGTCTCTATTAATTATTTTAAATGTTTTTTTTAATTATTCCTTAAACACTACAAGAATTGAACCATCCACTAAGAGTCCACATCTACACGTTTTAACCCTTAAAAGTATTTATTATTACATAATTAATAAAAATCGAACTGTGAATTTAATTTAATCTCAAAAATTAGTTCATAAAAGTTAATGGTTTAGGACTTTTGAGCTTGGTTATCTATGGACAAAATGTCAAGTTTAATTACTTTTGACCGTGAAGGGTTGCCTACGAGGCAAGCGGTTCAAAATTCACTATCATCTTTTTTTTTCAAGGTCATTGAGTGTAATTTCTCGTTAATCAAGGGGTCATGATAAGAACCAGACTTCAATCCTAATTCAATCTGGAAAAACAAACGAGCTCATGATTTGAATGTTCAAGATTATATAAAGAGATCATCTGACACTCGATATAAAACAAATTCAATAATTATTTTTCAGACAATGTAAGATAGATAATTATTTTTGTATCATTAATAAAGAGAACCAGACGATAAATAACCTGCTAGCTCATTAAGTATGAATTGTCACGACCATATAAGGAGACATATTTTTCCTTCCACAATTGACATGGGACAACTTTAACAATCTCTCGCATGTCCACGATTGAATATTTGAAGCATGAACAATAAGAGGTGGCTTAATTAATGTATCATTTCCTTTTAAGAATAAGATAAGCATCATTAAGTGTTTTGTTAAGTAACAATTAAGCATATTAAATACATAATTATTCCTTTTAATCACTTGAAATATTTCCATAAATAGTCAAAAACTATAAACCTAATTGCAATAGTTAAAAATTCCACTACATAAGTATTACTAATTAAAAGAATGATAAAACTTTTGGACAAAATGATAGCCATAAACTAATATAACAAAAAAAAATTAATAATATAATATTAATTAATTTTCTTATAGTGGAATTGTATGATGAAGATTTTCCTAAAATAAGAAAAATCCCAAAATTTTGGAAGTCATATATTTTCTTTTTTTTTTCATTAATAAAACTTGTGGCTAATAATTAATATTTTTAATTTATATTATGTAATATCCTTTTCAACAAGTACCTTCACGCAATCGATTAATGGAAAGAATAAATAAAGGATGCATGCATCTAATTATATGAGTCGAGTTGAATTCAGAATTTTGAAATTAATTGAAAATTTGACGATAAATAAGAATTGAAGTACAGAGAAAAATGACTAAACTTTCAGCAAAAAGTGAATGAATATGATACTCAGAGTATAGAGCTATCAAAATCGGTAGATTAATTCTAATTTTTATGACGAGTTATGAAATTTCATAGAAGGAACCCATGAGAACACAATATTTAGGATTTGAGTTTATAGGAAATAATTTTTTTATTTCGTAAAAAAAAAATTAAATTATATTTATAAAATTATATTGAATATGATATTAACTAGAAAACCAACATTTTGTATATATAGCTCTACTTTAGGGACCACTTTGATGGCTTTTGTGCAAAGACAACTGTGATACAAATATTCCAATACCAACTTTTTTCTTCCTTCAATTTTTTTAGGTATTTGTAATGTTGTATTAGTTGAAAATAATGGCCATATAGATGGTCATTTGGTTGAATAATTATTAAAAAAATAGTTATTTGTTGTATATACATATATAGTTAGTGTATATTTTATGTATAGTTAAATTATATTCTGGTTTTGAGTGTATCATTATGTATATTCAGTGTATATCTTATGTATAAGTAATTTATATTGTATAGTTAATGTATATTTTCTATGACTTTTGACAAACTATATTATATAGTTACTGTATATTTCCTACTATTACATGTTCAAAAAATATATGTGGCAGAGATAACAATGTTGAAATGGATGTGTGAATGTAATAAGAGCGATGACAAGATTAGGAATGAGATTATTTGGGAGAAAGGTGGGAGCGACCTTTGTGACAGACAAGATGAGAGAAGCAGAGACTTAGTTGGTTTAGGCATGTGTAGAGGAGGTGTGTCGATGCCCCAGTTAGGAGGTGTGAGAGGTTGAATTTAGGAGTTACACGGAGGGGTAAGGGTAAACTGAAAAAGTACTGGGGAGAGGTGATTAGACAGGATATGGCGTAACTTTATATTATCGGGACATGACCTTAGATAAAATGGAGTGGAGTTCGTGTATTAGATGGAAGACTAGTATTAGGGATAGAACGTTGTTTTGCCTTGTGATATATAGTCTAAGATTTGTCATAGAAATAGTCGTGTCATTATAGTTTTGTTGTTATTATTTTTCAATTATCACATTATTTTGCTACGGTTATTATTTTTTCTTATAGAATTTACATTGAGTTGGGGGTTTTTCAAAAACAGTCTCGAGATAGTGGTAAGGTCTGCAAACAACAAGCTACCCGACTTGTCAGATTCATCACCGAGTATGTTATTGTTATCATATTGTAAGACATTATTAGTAGTTAATCCTTCATGTCCCAAATTTGATGCGTATATCCACCATTGAATTAGTCGAGGTACATATATAATCTCATCTGTCACTGATATAAACAATCGATACGAATAATTTTTTTTATTGAGATTAATTTCATATTAATTAATACAATCTCATGTGTCATTGGTGACATTGGAATCCACTCATGTAGTATATATTCACACGATATGATTATAAAATCACAGTAATATGAGACTTTATACTAAAAGGAGAATTGAAAAAAATATATATTAATTTCAACTATTTTTAAACAATATTATGTATTTTAGAATATGCCAATTTTCCTTAATTAATCATTATAACTATCAATATGAGTCACGATGAAATAATTGAAATCTTTTTCACCTTTAATCAGATCTCAAGTTCAAATTCTTTGGAATGAAAAAAATTCTATTGATATTATTGCCCTCGAAAACAGATTCTGTAATGTATAAATTTAAATATAATCGAGCTGTAATGTGGATATCGAATTTCGTGTGGATAAAAATGAGGTTCATACCCCATAGACTATGTTTCTAAAATTTATGACTTTGGTCTAAGATTAGTATAACAAGTAACAATGACATTTTCACTATTAAATTTATATAGTGGAACCAATAATATATATAATAGTATTCATTTTATAATAATAATAATAATAAATTCCCTTTATTGTAATTATAAGTTTTTGTTAAAATAGAATAATTTGAATTCTATGCATTGGTTGTCGGAAGCAGAATCAAAATTTAGAGTTTACACGTTCTGAATTTGATATCAAACTCATAATCGTCATATTTATTGAGTTTGAATTACATATTTAATAGATATATCTGAATACATAGGATTTGAATAAATTATACAATTAATAAAATCACAGTATACATAAAGAAACCATATAAAATTTTCCGATTCAAAGAATAAAATTCTAAAGAAAGTAAGAAATAAATGCTAAAAATCATTTTAATTCCTTAACTAAAAGAGATAAATGTTACAAATTCTTCAGAAAATGCTAATATAATGTATGTATCTCACATAAATAAAATTTAAAAAAAAACTATTCTTTTGTGAATTGCAATGAGTAATAAACCTAATTTTTTATCATTTCTACACTTGATTCTGTTTATTCTAACCAAAGCACGACTAATTCAAATTCACAACACGTAAAGAGCTTCCTAAATTATGAGAGCTCGAACTCGAGACCCCGAACATCGTTGTTAGTTGAGTTGTTGTTGTAAAAACAACATATCATCAATGTTCCACAAATTGTCTGAAACATGATCATCCAACAATAATTGTTGATCATTAAATCCTTGTTGAAAATAATTACTTGTGGGACTAATCAAGATTTCACCATAATCACCTTGATTAAGAGGGTAATTAGTGTAGCAATTATCAGACATGTCTGAAATTTGTGTCCCAAATGAATTTTCTGATGATGTTGTTGTTGTACTAGAATAATTTTCTTGTGTGAAATTCATATTTGGAACAATATTATTATTATTATTATTGTTATCAATAATAATAATATTGTCATTTGTTTTTTGAATATTCATCTGATTATTTAAATTCGAAGAAGCTTGAATTCTTTCGACTAGCCTTGGAATCCAAATATAATGCAATGTATCTTTGAATTCTTTGCTATTGACATCACATTTTAGTTGTTTGGCTTGTTTCTGCACTCGAGTTCTCCAGTAATTCTTGATCTCGTTATCTGTTCTTCCTGGTAAATGTTGTGCAATTTTCGACCACCTATAATTAAAAATAAGAGTTTAATAATTAAAAAAAAATTGATGTATATACGTATTGAGTTGACTAATGTTTATTATATACAATGAACATACCTATTACCCCAACGAGAATGAAGTTGAAGAATCAACAATTGTTCTTCAAGTGTAATATTTCCACGTCGAACATCTGGTCTAAGATAATTAAGCCATCTTAATCTACAACTCTTCCCTGTCCTCTTTAAACCTGTTTAATTAATTCATATAATAAGTTAGTAATTATTTAATTCCTCCAATCACATAACTTATTGGAAAAATAAATAAAAGAGAACCAATAATATCAATTATACTCTAACTACTTTTTATTTTACAATATTTTATCATAACCAATTAAATATATTTTTCTTTTATTTTTATATATCTTAGTGGAATGATTAGATGAGTTATATATACTTTTTAAAAAGATTATTTAGTACGTAAAGAAAATAAATATCCACCCACACACCAAACATGAATTTTTATCTCTTCTCATGAACTATCCAACCTATATATAAAAATCGAGGGTCTATCGAAAAAAATATCTGCCTTTTTTTAAAAATAAGAATAAAACTATATATTATATAATATCCTATTCATCGTATTATCAAATTGAATTTCATTAAATATATTGTTGTTGTTGTTATTATTGACTTCTTATTATATATACTACTTCTAAAAATTTGAAGTTTCATCGAAAATATAAATGGAATCATCCATGGGAAATCCTCAAATTATTTCGAATAGTTAAATATAAATTAATTAAAAAGACGAAAAGTTACCAGCAGAACGAGCGAGGGAATTCCAACGACCTTCACCATGAAGAGCGATATGATTTATGAGAGTGAAATCTTCTTCAACGGTCCATGAACCTCTCTTTAGGTCCAAATTATTATTATTTTCATCGTCTTTGCTATTGTTGCTGTCAATACTAGCTTCCCTTCTCAAACCGAAACCAACATATTCACGATGCTCCATCGATAATCAAAAAGCAAAATACTTAGATGAAAGTGTGAATAAGTAAGTTAGGTTGCTCCAGTCACCTGAAGCCTTGTGGAATTCGAAAAATTTCAAAAAACTAAATATTTTTTTTAGAGAGAGATTTTTTTTTAGAGAGAGAAAAATGTACTAAATTAGTGCATGAGCAGATAAGAAGAAGTGATGAGGGGTTTATATAGAAAAATAAAAAGAAAGAGAAAATTAAAGTAAAAAAAATAAAAAAATAAGATTAGTAAAACGTGTAAATTAGATGGAAATTAAAGAAGAATTAAGAAGTTGTAGATTTAATTAATGAGTTTAATTAATGTTTAATTACACAAAGCCGCAATTAGGAAACATGTCTATCTTTTTAGCCACTTGTTTAATTAATTGATTAAAGTGTATACTGTGTGTAAATTAATTAATTAATTAAACTAATTATTAATTAATTACGCTTAATGACTTAAACTCGTTTTGACACTTTTTGACTTTGTCTATATTACTGTATATATATGTTCACATTTTAATATTAGTTTAATTAACAAATTAAGATTAATATTTAAATTTTTATTTTCTTCATCCACTAACTAAGTTATAATGGATTTGCTGACTTTTTTAAACTTCATTTTTCTAAATTAATTTCTCTAAATTCCTTTTTTTTCTTTCCAAAATTGAATAAGATGTCCACTAACATGTAATATTGAAATTTTATGTTTTAAATTAAGAATTTTGTAACATATAGTAATATAACAAAGAGTGATCAGTTGAATATTGAATATTTTTCGTTAAAAAAAAATTATTATACGTATGAAGGTTGAAAATTACTTTATATATCTATTGAACGAAAAAGGGTCAAATATACTCATTATTTGAGTTTCGATGTAAATGGACCCCTCTTGTTATACTGTCAGTTCATATATATCTCTGTTATTATATTTTTACATTGATTTATCTTTATTTTGAATAGAAAGTATAACGAGAGGATATATTTGAATCGGACCTCAAAACGAAAGCATATTTAAACTATTTTACTAATATATAGATATATTTAGAAATTAGTTTTTTTTTTTTAGTAGTGTTTAGGCTACTTCCCTCTATTGAAATTTAGGCAGCTATTTTATTTTATTTTTGGTGTCTTTTTTTGAAAAATAGATATGTGATTTAATGTGAATATGGGCTATATAGTTATGCTATTGAGGGCTATATATTATAATTTAGTAATTTAAAATTAACAAGTAGTTGTACATATATAAATTCATCAACCTTTAACCAAAAAAAATAAATAATAACTTTATATGTCTATTCCTAGGGATACTTTATTTATGATTCAATTAATGTGTAAATTTTGCTCTTTAAACAACAGATTAATTAAGTACATATAATAACCGATAAAGATTGTGGTGGAGTGGCACGTACGTGCGTGCGCTCTTTTATCCTTAATCAAATATCTCAATTTTGAGTCATATGTATGAAGTATTGTCTTTGTTAATGGAGTACTTTGAGATTGAACTACAATCGACAAATGTTGTGGTAGTACATGCTCTTTTATCCTTAATCAGATATCTCAATATCGAGACCTATGTATGAAGTATATATTGTCTTTGTTAATGGAGTACGTTGAGATTGAACTACAATCGACAAACTTGCGATAGAGTGGTAATACAAGTTCTTTTATCCTTAATCAGATATTTTAATTTCGAGTCCTACGTATGAAGTATTGTCTTTGTTAATGGAGTACTTTGAGATTGAACTACAACCGACAAACATAGTGGTTGAGTGGTACGTCCATTACTCTTTTATCCTTAATTAGATATCTGAATATCGAGACCTATGTATGAAATATATATTGTCTTTGTTAATGGAGTACTTTAAGATTAAACTACAACCGACAAACGTTGTGCATGGTTGAGTGGTACGTGCATGCTCTTTTATTCTTAATCAAATATCTCAATATTGAGTCCTATGCATGAAGTATATATAATCTTTGTTAATGGAGTACTTTGAGATTGAACTACAACCGACAAACGTTGTGGTTGAGTGGTACATACATGCTCTTTTATCCTTAATCAGATATCTCAAATTTTGAGTCCTACATATAAAGCATTGTCTTTGTTAATGGAGTACTTTGTCTTTTTAACGTGAAATTTGTTGATGTGAATTCGGATATTATCAGATTCAATACAAGTACCGAACACAACTAGGAAACCATTAAGCAAATGTGAAAACACATATGGATTAAGAATCTAAAGATTAATTAATGAAATGATTACAAAAAATAATAATTAAGCAAGGATTTATTCATCTTAAGCCACCGGCCATCCTTTAACTTGAATTCATTAAAATAATTTATTAATTATACTATACTGTAAAATAATTTATTTATTTATTTTTGTTTTCTTGCTTTATGCAATTAAATATTAATTACCATAAATAGACAATTCATGGACCACTTTGAGTCTACAATTTTTGGTAATGCTTCTATATTCATTGCACTATTTTAAGCCACCTTATTAAATAATAAACTTATTTTATTTTATTTGTTTAGTTGTCCTTTTTAAAAAAAGAAATAAAAAGATAGGTATAAACATTTTTAGAATTTATGGATAATTAATTTTAAAGTAAAAGAGGATAAAGACATTTACATACTAATTATCTACAAAAAAGAATATGCCAATCACGTGTTCATCAATTTATAATATTTGCAAAAGTTAAGAATTTCAGTTTTATACGTTCTGAATTTTACATATTAAATGAATTTTTAATTCAAATATATTATTGAAATAAAATTTACTGAGTTCGATTAAATCTATATGTGAGCTACTAGCTCTGCCTCTTCTAATTTTAAAGAGTATATTAATTAAAGCCTTGTCTAGTTTAAATATCAATTATATTAATATATAATATATCAGATAAAAATTTAACAACTCATCTTAAGATAAAAAGTACCACATCAGTAAAACATAGGAGAGACGTTGATTATATAAGTAAATGGACCTTACCTACTAGTGATGCGTTTTAAAGTTATGCGGCTCTAGGCCCAAAGCGGACAATATCACAAACGGGCTGAATCATTACAGATGGTATCAGAGTCACTCCGATGTCAGCCTTTTCAATGTGGATCGTTACCAAAAATACATAAAAGAATAATATTATTTAATTAAGATGCTAAAGACACAAGCTTTGCTTTTAGCAGACACATAATCTCCCACATGTACCTATACAAAATAGTTTTTATTTTTTGTGCCCTTCTTTTTGCTAGGCTAAAAAGTAGCCTTTAAATATTTTAATATGATATAATATTATTTATTTCGAGTTGTCTCAATTATTCTTTTGATAAAAAGTGTTCTATATAATTGAAAGTATCTCTATATTTTATATACAATTTTTTTCCTTTCAATTACTAATTCAGGAGATTCGTGATTATCTGATAGTGTTGCATACTCAGCAATTTATTTTTGAGCTAAGTTACACACGACTCATTCGCATAACAACTGAGTAATTTTTATCACTAAAGTCGTATAATTATGGCAAACACATCAATTGAGTAGTTATGATCATTAAATTAAAGTCTATTGACTTCTTTTTGTCGTGTGTGCGTCTCCAAAGCTTTAAGTAAAAGTCGCAAACAGTCATCATAGACGGGGAAGGGTTATAGGCTACACACCATCATTTGCTCATCTCTATACTAGTTTCATCGAACTTCTCTCTCAAATCAGTTTCTGACAAAAATAATTGAAGATACAAATAATATGGTGTAATATACGTTTTTTTTCCTTAAAAAGCCTCACATTGTAAACATATTCCTATATTTTATGTATATATTTTTTTAAAAATACTACAATCAATATGAAGTTTTATTCACATCAACAATAATTCTGAAATAATATTTCTTTTTTTAAAATAATATCATTATTCTATGTTATAAATGGATAATTTATTACTATAAAGCTAACTCAAAGAAAGAAAAAACGACAGTAAAAAAAAAAATGAAAATGGACATAAATAGCCACCTAAAAACATTGCTTCAAAATACTATATAATATACACATAATATTATTAATTTCCGAATATAAATATTTTTGATCGAACATTTAAACGTGTAGCTTCACAAACAAACAAAAAATAAAAAAAAGGTAAGCCCACCAAAATTATTTCTTTTTCAATACTCAAACGCACGCTTCCCATTTAAAGTATAATTTTAAGATTAAAATATTTACTAATGTTCCCTGTAATGTTTACCAATTATAAAATACACTTAACTATAGGATTAATTTTTAATAATTAAGTACCACAATTAGTAGATTTAATTATTAAGACGTGTTGTTTTGGTACTATATAGCTTTAGGCCCCTATAATATAATTAATTAGTTGTAGACTTAATTGATTAATTGTTTTATTTGATTGTTCAATGTATCATCCAATTTTTCAATTAGAATTCACATTTAGTGAAGAAAAGAAGTGATAATATATATAGTAATATTACCCTACATGAAATAATAATGTTGTAGATTTAGCATACAATTCATGGGGATTTAGTTAGATATTTTTAAATGAAAAATAAAATATACTTTAGGTCTATAGATTTGATTATTGTGAATGAATCTGTGCGTTCAATATTAAAATGTTAAGAGATAATGGGTCAAGTGTCTAAGCATATTATAGACAGTGGTGTAGCCATATATAGTTTACAGTGGTCAATCAGACACTGTTCATCAAAAAAGTATATTATATATATAGAAAATTGTACGAAATTATAAACAATCTATCTTTAGGTAGAAGTCTCACATCGACAAAATACAGGATAGACGATTGGTATATAAGTAAACATGTCTTACCAATTAGTGACACGTTTTAAAGTTGTGTGGGCCTAAGCCTAAAGAGGACGATATCACTAGACACTCTTGTGTTAGCCTTGTTGATGTTAGCCAGAGTTCAACTGAGTTTAGGTGAATCCCGATGAGGCGGGGCAAACCTCAGTGCTGAGTTTAGGCAAATCTCATACGATAGAACAAAACCTCAGCTAGGATGTTAAATCTATAGAGCGAGTGTATGTAACAATCCATCTTTAGATACAAGCCTCGCATCGACAAAACACAAGAGAGATATTGGGTATATAAATAAACATGTATTACCTATTAGTGGCACGTAAAGTCGTGCGGATTTAGGCCCAAAGCGGACAATATCATTAGCCGACTGAGTCGTTACAGAAATATCAATCAAAAATTATTTATATGAAGAGGTGTGTTTTCTAGCACTTCTTTGTTGTGTGTAATTATGTTCTAGGATTTAGTAAGAATTCGACATGTTGGATTATGATTCATATTTTAGTCTAAATAACTATTTAACGGGCTAATAATTTGTTCATTTATTAATTCAATCTATTTTAGCTCGTTCAAATTCAGCTCAACCCATTCATCTGACACCTTTAACAGCTGTATCATCCAAAATCACTTGGAATTCTGATTGGTCAATTAATCAAACATCAAATCAATTGATGAAGAAAAATATGACCAAGAATTTTTTCTAAAAACAAATAATAAAAATAAGATAAATAATTTATAGTAGGTCTAGATTCATTGGCATTTCCATTAAAAGATCAAAGTCCATAACAGTAAAATAGACTTGAACCCTTTTGTATTATTTCTTTTTTCTTTATTCGATATTTACATTAATAATCGATTAAATTTAAATTTATATATTACAAGATTTTTTTTAAAGACACTATCAACAAATTATTTTTCATTTACATAGGTTTAAATTGAAACTTTTAATTTTAAAAAATGAAAAAAAAAATTATTCTACCATAATATATATTAAAAAAAATATCAAACTATTCCACCGCGACACATATTTACGACCCTTTTGGATTCATTCCCTCACTTTCTATTTTCTATTTCAATCAATAATTAAAACATTTGTATTCTACTAGTTGGAAATTTCTTATTTATGAGTTGTCAATTCCTAATAACTATTAAAAGTATTTTTTTTCTTATTTTAATAAGAAAATAATTCATCTCTATCTCCTTCTTTCATCCAGTTGTTTAATAAATATTACTCCCTCTGTCCATCTTTACTTGGCCCCTATATTATTTTAGGATGTTCAACAATACTTGTTCAGTTTATGAAATCAAGAGATAATTTTACAATTAGTTCCTAATTTACCCTTGTCATTA
>JBCEWC010002096.1:0-36416 GCA_038996855.1 Solanum aculeatissimum
GTGTCCTATTACTATTAAATTACTAATATTTAATATTTACAGAGGGGTAAAATAGTAAATTATTATAATCTTATTGGATTATCGGTTTACCCAATAACCCAATAATAAAAACCGATATTGAACCGA
Source organism: Solanum aculeatissimum (assembly GCA_038996855.1). Taxonomy (NCBI): domain Eukaryota; kingdom Viridiplantae; phylum Streptophyta; class Magnoliopsida; order Solanales; family Solanaceae; genus Solanum; species Solanum aculeatissimum. The sequence continues at coordinate 127 of JBCEWC010002096.1, forward strand.
TAACCCAATAAAAAAAAATTTCAAAATCATTAAAAATCCGATAATCTAATAACCCAATAACAATAAACCAATAACGTTTTTATCGGTTCGATTTTTGCACACCCCTAAGGTTAGTAGAGGTAGTCATGTCTTTATATATTGTGTTGTTATTATCCGTCATTCATTTAATTACTTTATTATGTTTACAAATTATTATTTGTTTTCCATTCTAGTCGTTTGGTTTCATATTTAGTATATTTCTTAGATGAGGGTCTTTCTGAAATAACCTCTCTACCTCTATGAGGTAATAACGTATATTTTAACCCCCCACCCCACCCCCACGGTATGTTGTTGTTGTTGAATTAAACTGAACAAGTTATCTCGAAATTAATTATTTTGAATTAAAATCAAAGAAAAAACATAACCAACACATAAAAAAACTAACTAATCTTTCAAAAATCACATAATATTATGTCTCTTAAAACTTAAAAACCATGAATCTTGATCTGTTCCTTCTTAACAACACCAGCTTTCACAAGAAACTGTGAAGCATTCTTGCGTTGATCGCCCTGTAACTGTATCACCTTCCCGAGTTCTTTGTCCTGCACAACGTTGCCATTGCAGCAAAACTCCTTCTTGAAATCCTTGAGTATTTTTTCGAAACTAAATTCATTCTTCAAACCTTGAATCGTCGTTAAGCTTTTCTTTTTAGTCCTCTGTTGTATGCGAATGTGTACATACTCCTTGATTCCAGAGGATCCCATGTCCTTAGACTCCGCGAATGGATCAAAAGTTATTGGGATTTCATCATCATTCGATCCAAGGCTCCTGTACTTGGCACCAGGGGCACATGAGCCCTTGGTGCCAAGGGAGCCTGAGTCATCATCAGACTCCGTGAATGGATCAATAGAAGTGGGAATATCAAAGTTTGTATCAAACATATATGTTTTTTTTTTGTGTGTGAAATCGAAGTTTGATAATTCGATAACCAAAGAGCTTAAAAGAAAAAAAATTCAATGTTAGATGTAGATACAATGGAGCTAGAAAAAAACTTAAGAATTTCAAGAAAAACGTTAAAGATAGTTACTTAATACGTATAAATAATTTATTCAGAATCAGACGAAAAAAAAACCTCACCTTGAAACGCCAATAAAAGAAAGGAGGATTAATGAATAAGGTTTCAATTATTTATTGGATATATATATAGGAAGAATTATGGTGGTTTTTCTTTTTCCTAGTAAAATATGGATTTAACTTTTTTTATCCTAATAAAAAAAGAATTTCCAATTCTAATTTGATAAGGAATAATTTTTTTTTATAGGAATTTCCTTTTTTTGAGTTTTAAATATGAAGTGTATTTTAATTATTCAGATTAATAAATTTAATATTTAATAATTATATTATGATAATATAGATAAGGAAATAATAAAATCATGAAGTAAGAGTAAGAGAGTTGAAAACTGCATAGACAAAAGGAATAAAATGCGTTACTCATATTGATGATCGAAAACTATATGAAAAATGTTATAAATTGTAATTTTACTCATATTAATACGATGAAAAAATATATGTTAAAATGTTGGTCAAAATTTATATAACTTGACATCGATAAGTGAAATAGTAACAAGTAAAAATGAGCAGAGAGAATAGTAAAGAAAGGAGAGAAAATTGTATCCGCACAATTCAAGGAATAAAACGCATTCTAGTAAAGCGATTTATGCATCTCTTTTTTTAGTGCATTTGATTTGGTACTTTTTTCGTTAGCAAAATTGAGTCACAACTATTCGAAGTAACACAAATCGGAGTGAAAGATCAAAATATGCAATATAGTAAAGGAATAAACCACGTACTTAGATACAAGTGTTGACTAACTTTCAAGATTCAGATACAGATGAAAACACAATTATTTACAAACTTGCAAAATTCAAAGAAATCACATAATATTTTACATCACGAAAAATTAAATTCCACTAAAATTCAATTGGGACCCAATTTTTCAACCTTTTTCCCAAACACCCTCCAATGATCATCACTTGCAAAATTATTCAAGAAATCCTATTTTTGTTAAAATAACATTTCTTAGACACAAGTAGCAACTAACTTTCAAGATAGAGATGAAAACACAATTATTTACAAACTTTCAAAATTCGAAGAAATTACATAATATTTTACACCATGAAAAAAGAAATTCCACCGAGATTCAATTAGGATCCAATTTTTCAACCTTTTTCCCAAACACCCTCCAATGATCATCAACGATGATCATTTGCAAAATTATTCAAGAAATTCTGTTTTTGTTAAAACAACATTTCTTAGAGATGAGTATCCACTAACTTTCAAGATTCCGATACAGATGAAAATACAATTATTTACGAACTTTCAAAACTCGGAGAAATTACATAATATTTTACATCACGAAAAATGAAATCTCACTAAGATTCAATTGGGACCCAATTTTTCAACCTTTTTCCCAAACACCCTCCAATGATCATCAACGATGATCATTTGCAAAATTATTCAAGAAATCCTGTTTTTGTTAAAACAACATTTCTTAGAGATGAGTATCCACTAACTTTCAAGATTCAGATGAAAACACAATTATTTACAAACTTTCAAAACTCGGAAAAATTACATAATATTTTACATCACGAAAAATGAAATTCCACCGAGAGTCAATTAGGACCCAATTTTTCAACCTTTTTCCCAAACACCCTCCAATGATCATCAATGATGATCATTTGCAAAATTATTCAAGAAATCCTGTTTTTGTTAAAACTGCATTTCTTACCCTACTAAGATCTCTCCCTTTTAATGTTCTTCCAACACCTTCACACACTGAAAAAGAAGAAATTTCTCTTCTATCAATCCTCTTAGCAAGCCATTCATGTGGTGGCATAACATTTTCTTCAATTTCTTCATCATAATCACTTACAAAATTACCAATTTCATTTTTTAATTTTGTACCATAAATCTTTGACCAATCAGGTATTTTTACTGGGGCGGAGTGCTGAACAATCTTGAATTCTTGAATTGAATTCTTATTTCTTGACTTTGGAATAATCATCTTGTTTGAAGTAGGGATAGTTAGCCTTCTTGGATTCATAGTATTAGTACTTGTTGTGATGAACTTGGAATCAATTTGGTTTTTTTCATTAACAATATCATCATTATAATAACCCCAAATGTCTTCTTCTTGAAATTCTTCATTCTTGATTGATGCCATCTTCTAAAAAAAATTTTTAAAAAATTCAATCAAGTCAACCAAGTAAAAATTGAATCTTTATTCTTTCAAAAATATAGAGATGGGGATGAAAAACACAAATTTCAATAAAAGTCAACTATCTCCTTGGGGTCGAGTCATAGGTATGAAACAAAGAGTGGCAGGGTGTGCTTCCTCGTAAAGTAAATGGACCTTAAGTATAACGAATTCAGTTTAATCAAACTTCAATATAGATACAAGACACTTATTTTGTTCGGACTCTTAAAAATATCAATGAATATGAATTGGATCCTTCAAAAATACATATTTTGAGATAATCCAATATGTGTACTAAAATATTTTTATCGAATCCAAGCAACATAAGTGGACACCAAGTAGAAAATCAAACACATAACTTCAATTGAGACTACTAATAGAGAGCTTATTTCTCAGGTTCGAGTCATAGGTATGACAAAAAAAATGTGATAAGATGTCCTTCCCCGTAAATATACCTTAGGTATTCACAAATTCAAATTAATCAGATTTTAATGCGAGTACGAGACACTTATTTTGCGCAAACTTTTAAAAGATCGATGAATATGCGTCAAATCTTTCAAAAATACACATTTTTGGATAATCCAACACGTGTGTTACAATACTTTTATCGAATCCAAGCAATATAATCAAACACCCAGTAGAAAACCAAACACATAATTAAGCAAAGACTACTTACCAAGAATGTACTTTTTTTCCCCTTCAATTGAAACTTCCAACAAAGAGCTTATTACTTGAGATTTAATTTCTGCATATATATATTATACAAAATAATTTTAGCTTATTAAAAAAAAGAATTAAAAATAAAAACAAAGAAAAAAAAAAGTTCTTACTTTAAATCCTTTTGAAGAACTCTATACATAGAACGAAAAATGTGTAAGCAATCAAGGAGAGAGATGAAAGACCTAAAATTTTGTCTTAGAGATGTCTTAAATAATAGACTTTATTTGTATTTTATTTATTACTCTCTCCGTATCATTTTATTTGACACTTTTTAATTTGATACGGTGTTTAAGAAAAAAAAAGATTTTTAAAATTTGTAGTCTAAAATAATTCTTAGATATTTTATGTGGTTGAAAATCATTTCATTAAGGATAAAAGAAGAATTTTAAAAACACTTATTTTCAATTAGACTAAGGTGATATTCCTTTTGGGACGAACCAAAAAGAAAATACCGCATAAAATGATATGGAAAAAGTATTTTATTTGTATTTTATTCATTCTTTTTTGTTTGTTTTGTCTTTAGTAAAAAATGAATGATGTGATAGGGGAAAGTTGGCAAACATGTAATAATGGAGTCAACAAATCTTGAATATCAAAATAATATTATGTTGGTATTTATCGAGGAATTTTTACATATAATCATTTAAAAATATCTTAATTATGATTTTTATATATAGTTTAGGTGATTATATTTCATAATTATAGTTATAGAAATATTTGTATAATTCGCGCAATATTTTGTATATGTTTGTATAATTCGCTATACAATTCAGAGTTTTTATATAGGTTTGTATATTTTGCTATACAATTCGTACACAACGTTTATATAATTTGTTATGTAATTCACAGTGTTTGTATATTTTCGCTATACAATTTGATTCGTGCACAATTTTTGTATAAATCAGGCGAATTATACAAAACTCAAATTGTAATTACAGTTAGATGTTTGCCACGAGCCGTAATTAATTTAAACTATAATTGTGTTAGCTATTTAACTAGTATATGTTTGTTTATCCACATTATTTTTTCTTTATTTAAAGGAAAAACTCTAATTTAAAAACTAGTTATGAAAATCTGGCGTTGTGCATGAGTTCAATATTTATTTATAAGTTTGATTTTTAAATAGTATTAATTAAATAATAAAATTATCTCATTAAATGTAGAATAAATACGTAACAAATATTAAGTGATAGATCTTAAATTTTTACTCCAAAATAAATTATAATATATATTTGTGTAGTAGTAAATCATCTCATTTTTTACGCAAATCTAATGTAAAGAGATCCATTAAGATGTCAACAATTAAAGGATTTTTCGATACTGATCATTAATTTTTTACTCAAATAGTTATAAATATACACAAATATTATCGACATTCACAATAACAAAACTATAAGTAAAAAATATAAATTTATAACTAAATATTATATTTAAAATGATTTCATAATAGCATATACGCAAATTTTATTCTTGCCTTAATTATTGATTAAATCACCAATTAAAAGAATCCAAATTTTCAAGGTGACTTAGATGAATCTTTGATAATAACAACTTCTAATTAATTTGCTTGACCAAAATAATCTAGTCACCTTAATTAACTTTATCTGTATAGACAAACTTTCAAAAATAAAAAATTAATTATTAATTTTTTTAAAAAAAAGGTGTTTAATAAAGACGTGCATAGCACGTTCTTTAGGATTTCACAAAATGGCATAATTATATTTATTTGACTTAGTAATTAATATTAATTAAGTATTAAGTACTTAGATAAGTTGTAATGAATTAATGAAAAAAAATAAGCGGATAAACAAATATATATTAGTTAATTAGCTGATATAATTATAATTTTATTTAATTATAGCTTGCGTCAAACATCTGGTTATAATTATAGTTTTAATTTTGTATAATTATCACGATTAATACAAATTTAACAAATGAAAAAACATATCATACATAATATAATACACATAAAACATCAGATAGGCGTACATATATATTAGGTGAAATCAAGTTGAAGAGTATGTTTATGTATTACGTCTAAGAGTGTCAAAATAGGCCCAAATATAATAACCCGTTCAATCCGTCCAAAATTTTATGAGTTGGACTCAAGATAATTTGAATTGAGTTCAATCTCAACCTATTCAAGTCTTAATCCATTTTGAAATAATCTTCAATTGAACCCAATTTAATCTTCAATTTCGACCCGCTCTAAGGCTCTTTATATTTATTTTAACTCATTTTATTTTCCATCTATTTTTATATTTTCTATAATTTATCTATCATTTTGAAAATTTTTATTATTATTTTCTTGAATTGAAATTCAAATTGTGGTTATAAAAAGTAAATAACAATATATTAAAATCATTGAGATTGAGCGAGTCAAATTGGACGGAGAAATTACATATATATACAAAAAAGTAAAAAAATTACAAAAAAACTAACACATGTTTTATTTACATAGAAAATAGTCTCAAATCAACAAAACTATATATGGCTATACAATATAGTTATAGAAAGTATATACAATGTTTGTTACTTATACATGAGTTATACACAAAATATATATTATGTTACACAAATATACACTGACTATACATGTCTATACAACGAGGATTGAATGCCCAAATTATAACAAATAGCCAAAGGTTAGTCGGATGACTACTTTTCGTAATTAAAAAATAGAATTATTTTTTGGGTAATTAATTTTTCTCGGTGTCTTGTGGGTGTAATTATCAAAATTGAACGGGTCATAATCCAACATGAATTTTAACCTATTTAACTCAAAGTAAATTTAAATGGATCATAACTCAATCCAAATTTTATTTCAATCCATTTTAATATAGTCAAATTTAACACAACCCGCCCGTTTGATATCCCGGATGAACCATTCTTGTCATTTCCTTCCCAATTGATAAAAAAAAAAAAAAAAACTCTTAATTGACCATTTCCTTGGCATTTTTCATCTTCCTCTTCTTTCTATATGTATTTTCAGATTTCCCCTTTTGCTGCAAAACCCTAATTTTACTTTGATCTCTCTCTAATTGTAGCTAACTCATCACCATGGCTAAAAGCTCCTTCAAATTGGATCACCCTCTTGGTATTCTTTCCTATTTATCTTTTTTTTTTTTTTGTAATTGTTGTAATTTTGGCTCAAAGATTCCATATTTAGCTTCTTTTTTTTTGCACTAGAATTTGCTTGATCCCCTAGCCAATTCTTTTCCTTTAAAAAAAAAAATAAATTGTGTTCTTTTTTGATTTGGGGGTGCTGGTGGGGGTGGGGTTCTGTTAAACCATTTTCCATGTCTGTCAAACTACTTATTTTTGGTTGAGAAAAAAGCCATTGATCCTTTGCTTTTGGGATTTAGTAGATGTTTGGGTTTGGATTGACTTATTCTTTGTTTTTTTTTGGTCTTTTGAACCAATTTTCTAGTTTTGGAAGTATTTGGGTAGTGTTTAAAAGCACTTTTAAAAGTTGGAAAAGTGCAAAGTAAAAGCCCAAAAACCAAAAGTAGAGGTTCCCAAACTATATTTTTGGCTTTTTAACTCTATGTTGCTCGGAGTCTTCAAAAAATTCGGGTGTGTGTGGGATCCTTCAAAACTAGTGTATTTTTGAAGGATCCGACACGGGTGCGGCAACAATTTTGGAGAGTCCGAGCAACTTAGTTTTAACTTACAAGCCACTTATAAAAGCCAATCCTAATGGCTTCTTGTGTTCCTTTCATACTCTATCCTTTCCAATATAAGTATTTTAGTTTGATTGGACACGTAGTTAAAGTAACAAGGGACATCTTTGAATCTTGTGGTGATATTTAGGTCTTTAAATCTTGTGGTCTTAAACTCGTCAGTTACAATATTGGAAATAGGAAAACTTACTAAATATGGAAAGAGACTATTTTTGGAATGAGCTGAAAAGAAATGTAAGGCACGTAAATTGGGATGGCGGGGTTAGGAGTTTACTTTGTGCATCTGGAGAGTTTAAATTTAGATTTCTGATCTGCTACATGTTTGCTTCAATATATGTCAGTTTTTTCAGTAATTGTCTTCGATCTGGCTCTTGTTCCCTGTAGGTTTATAGCACGCTAGGCTAGCTAAGAAAGGTATTCTATCTTTCTCTTTTTGTTGTTCGGCTCGATAGAATTGTTTAGAATCCTCTCCTAGCTTCCTCTTTCCATAGATATGAAGACTATAAAACGTCGATCAGAGAGCAGGGTTGTTCTAAGATATAGAAGTAGTTAAGGGCTTGACTAAGTAGTAGATATGGGATTGAGGGGCGCTCTGCTAAGCTGCTTCTATTTGTGTCTAACTATTGTGTGGAAGCATGAATATTGTTGCACTTACAATGATTTGTGAAAATTTCGGTGCAAAAGTGCTAAGGCGTTACTTACCAAAGGAACTAAATGGCACAAAGTGGTGTGCAAATTTAACGGGAAAGCATAGTTTTTGTAATGTGCTAGTGTTTTTTTGTACCAGTAATGAAAGTATAGGAAACAACAAATAATAATAGTCTTTCTACCTTTGAGGTAGAGGTAAGGTATGTGTACACTCGACCTTTCCCCGACCTCAATTTGTGGGAATACTACAATGGGTATGTTGTTGTTGTTGCTAAGCTGCTTCTATTTGTGTCTAACTATTGTGTGGAAGCATGAATATTGTTGCACTTACAATGATTTGTGAAAATTTCGGTGCAAAAGTGCTAAGGCGTTACTTACCAAAGGAACTAAATGGCACAAAGTGGTGTGCAAATTTAACGGGAAAGCATAGTTTTTGTAATGTGCTAGTGTTTTTTTGTACCAGTAATGAAAGTATAGGAAACAACAAATAATAATAGTCTTTCTACCTTTGAGGTAGAGGTAAGGTATGTGTACACTCGACCTTTCCCCGACCTCAATTTGTGGGAATACTACAATGGGTATGTTGTTGTTGTTGCTAGCGTCCTCAATTTAGTAGGCTATTCAATGCAGTTGATCATAATGCAACAATAATGTGCTAAATTGTTCAAATTTTTTGTCTTTTCTTTTCTTAAATGTATTATAGCCATTGCCTACCTCATCAACCAATAGGGACCACCTACGTGAACAGTTATATTTCCTCTAGTCTAAATTATGTTCCCGTATTGTTAATTTTTGTGGTGCATTGTTCCAGAGAGGCGACAGGCTGAAGCTGCTCGTATCAGGGAGAAGTACCCTGATAGAATACCGGTACTAATGCAATTTTATCTATTATCTTACAATGCTGTTTCATCGTAGATATTAAAGGCGAAAGGCACTTTTTTAATCGTTTCATTGTTCTCTTCCTGCCATGCTTAGGTTATTGTGGAGAAGGCTGAAAGAAGTGACATTCCTGACATTGACAAGAAAAAGTTAGTCTTCTTGATATTCTTCTGTGCTTTGTCTTTTATTATGTTCACGCCTGTTATACTTATTTTCACTCGAGTTGATTTTGTTTGATAATGAGTTTTTTTTATTTTCTTGAGAGTGTTGAGGTGGCTAATGTACTTTTTGAGCTTACATGACTGATGCAAGTCTCTTGCACATCTTTAAAGAATTTCGGATTACCATAAGTATTTTTTTTGGGAAGCAGATCATTTGTTTGAGATTGTAAGATGTAGCGGTCCATACACTCCCTTCCCCTTGCCGAGCATTTCCATTTCGAAATGTCTGTTAATCACAATTATTGCAGGTACTTGGTTCCTGCTGATCTGACTGTGGGGCAATTTGTGTATGTCGTTCGTAAGAGAATAAAGCTTAGTGCTGAGAAGGCTATTTTTATCTTTGTGAAAAATATCCTTCCTCCCACAGGTAAGCAGAATCTTAGCACAATTTTCTCTATGTTCTTTTTTTCTGGATAACCCAAAATCCTCGAGGGCCAGTGGCACACGGTTCTGAACGTTGTGGATAATGCACCCGACCCTTGACCTCTATTCACTTATATACAAGGCAGACAAATGCTTTTGTCTGCGATAGGGTTCAATCCCATGTGATGTTGCTTTCATACCACTAGACCATTATACCTCGCTCAACTCTTTTCTTTTCTGATCGTCTTTATTTCCAACCTTTTACAGCTGCAATGATGTCCGCGATTTATGAGGAACACAAAGATGAGGACGGCTTCCTGTACATGACATACAGTGGAGAGAATACATTCGGATCCTTCTGAAACTGCAGTCAAACTGCTGCTCTGCCTGTGTAAATAACTCTTTACTAGAAAAAACATGTAAATTCGTTCTATCTCGCGTTATCTTCCTTTGAAAAGACGGAATCTTCAGTCTGCTGCATACTTGTTTAACTTACTGTTAACATCAACTGGTTTCAAGTATACATATCTACTCTATGAAGATGCTCATTTTCCCTCTGTTGTGTGATCTTGTTAGTTGTTGGTTTCTTTTCCTTCTTGCAAATGATTGAATGTTAGAAATCAGATCATTTGGATGACTGCCTTCACAGCTATATTTTCTTTCCATATGTTTTACTTGAATGAGGGTTTATTGGAAACAACCTTTTTATGTTCACAAGGCAGAGATAAGGTTGCGTACACATCACACTTCTCGAACTTGTGGGATGCACTGGGTATGTTGTTGTTGGATTTTGTTATACTCGTCCAGATAACATTTGATACCTATGCTACTCTGGAATAGTCGAGATGAGCACAAGTCGACTTTGGATATCACCCAAGTAAAAACATGTATTTGAATTGAAGAAGAGTGTAAAATTGGTCGCATTCAACGCTTCAACACACGTTTATAGTTATAACAACTTGCAACTAATTATTTTTCGTCTCAAATTATGTGTCGTACTTCACTTTTACATATTTTTTAAAAAAATATTATTATTTTTTATTTCATATTACTTTACCTTTATATTAAAAAATATAATTTTCTTTTTATTTGTTCATTTTAACAAATCAAGAGAGTAGTATTTTTTCCACATAAGAACTTATTTGATTCGGAATAAGTTATGCTGAAATTAATTATCTTAAGATTTTTATCTTACTTTCAATATGGGATAAAAATAACACTATAATCCTGAAAAAATTAATTTTGAAACAATTTATTTCGTGATTTTATTCCAATCAAATATGGGATAAACTCATCCTAAAATAAATTTCTGAATTCTAAGATGGCAATTTTGGGTACTAGTAATTGAGTTCTAGTACGATTAGTCGTATTTGTCTTAATAAGTATACATTGTTTAGGTTGAAAGTATTGAGTTCTAGCGAAATCGTACTCTGAAGGATGCAAAAGGTGAAGTAAAGGTTCGGCAGAATTTCGTAACTTTAATCCATATACTATATTTATATATTAAGAAATTTGTTATACATGTGTAAACATTTATATTGTTCAGATCAGTTTGTGCATGGTCAAAATGCAAAAAGTAAATTATTGGTTCGGTATAACTCAGTAACTTCTAATGGAACTGAAAAAAATAATTATTTTTTTTAAAAGTAATGCGGTGAACGTGGATCGAACACGTGACCTTCAGATCTTCAGTCTGACGCTCTCCCAACTGAGCTATCCCCGCTTGTTGTTACTATTTGAACTATAATTTAATTATCTTATAAAGTTCAATTTTGTTCAGAAACTTAGTAAAGGTTATTATTCAAAGTTTAATGTGTATATGTACACTCTATTTGGATGCTTGTTACGTATTGCTTAAAAATGTATAGTATTGTATTGTACTATATGTTACTATTTTTTTAAAAACTAAATTTAGCATTGTATCGTTCTGCGACGTAATATATCTGAATGATAAATCAAAAAAAAGTAGAGTAAAGGATGAAGCTAGTATAAAAAAAAGATAGGATAATAGAATAGAATCAAATTAGTAAATAATAAATAAAGACAAAGTGAGAAAAAAATATTAAGATAATAACGCGACCACACTAAATTGATCGTTGCATAAAATGAGACTTTTCATTATTACCTAACGATGGACTTAAACGATACGATAAAACAAAATTAAAGTAACAATCAAAAATAAATATTATATTTAAACTACCGAAAGTCATCCAAAGAAGGTGTTAACAGAAATGGTCTCATGTTAAAATTGGTCGATAGTAAATGACACAATTCCTTTACCAATTAACAAATGAAACAGTCGACAAGGCAGAAAACTTAAACAGCAGAGAGTGATAGGAGGATGAAAAATCAGAATTATCAAAATAGTATATCAAGATTCAACTACTTTACAATGCCCTTTACACTGCTAAGGATTCTCGGTAATATCCCAAGATTTGCAGTTCCTCAACTACGTCCTAGTCGCCATTAACATTGCGCGGATTTTGGCCCTAAGATCATCTGATATCTCAGTAGATTCAGATGGTTGAGATGGAGCTCTTTGCTGGGAACTAGATACGTCGACTGAAGCTTCTCTGCTGACAGAACCTCCCAAGCTTGCTCTTGATTGATCCGATACTTTGGTAAGGATCTCACCTTCTTCCAGTTCTTCTCTTTCTTTGGTACCTCTCTCGTTCTTATTGGCCCTGTCATATCGCTGTTCATCATCATCAGAAGAGCTTGCATGCTTGTGTTTGCGTTCAGGTTCATCGTCGCTAGAATGTTGTGTCTTGCGTTTGTGTCTATCTTTACTCCGATGGGAAGTTTTATGAGATCTATCAGACTCATGATCACTAGAATCCTTAGTCCTGTGTTCATGTCTGTCTCTACTGCGGTGGGAGGTTCTATGAGATCTATGCTTCTTCTTGGAATGCTTATAATCCCCCTCATAATCATCTTTCTCATTTTCACACGAAGACCGATGACTTGAATGTTTTTTCCTTCCATGCTTATGATGTCTTTCTGCATCTCTTTGCTCATCATCATCTTCAGGGGATGAATGCCGTTTGTGGCGCTTCTTTCTTGATCGCCTATTATCTTCATCATCTACATCCTCGCCTGCATTTTCACCATCTTTGTGTCTATGACGGCGTGATCGCCTCTTTTTTCTGGATCGCGTATCATCCCTTATTTCTTCACTTTCTTCATCTTCATCTTCATCTTTTCTTGAAGAGCGCCGCTTCTTCCTGGAGCGTCGGTGCTCCTCCTCCTGCCCCTCTTCCTCTTCATCCTCATCTTCATATATACCAGATCTTGACCTATATTTCCTTCTTGATCGTCGCTCATGCTCTTCAGCAGTAGTATGCTGTATTTCAGATTTCTCATTTTCATTCGATACATTTGTGTCATTTAATGGAGCTGTACTGCCTTCTCTCTCCACAGCAGTCAATTCTGCCAGTGCTGCACTGCCTTCTCTCTCTTTATTAACAACATTAGCCTCTGTAACGGAACCTGATACGGCAGATTCTTGTGGTTCCACTGACCCTCCAAGTGAATCTCTTTTGGCAGGAGCTGCTCCACCTTTTAACAGGGAAACAAACATCTTTGCCCTTCTCAGCCTCTCTGCTTTTAGCTTCTGCTCTTTGCTCAAGTGTGCTTCAGAGGAGTCTGCTTCACTTGCAGCTTCCGCAGCAGCAGACTTTGCAATTTCCTTCACCTTTGGAATTGAAACACTATGTCCCATCCTACTGTCAGACTTCTGACCAGCTATACTGGGCCCAGACAGAGGGACATTCAGAAAGCTTGAGGTTTGGGCACCCTCACTGCTGTGACCCTGACTAGTGCCGTTCTTAGATGAGCCTGAGATGATACTCAAATTGGGATTCTTAATACCTCTAGTGGCTGCCTGAAGGATAGCGGCGGCAGCAGCAGCATCCACATTGACCCCAACTTCTTGCTCTGAAGTTTTAGTCAGAGAGTCTTGGGTTTCCTTCTTGGATTTGCCAAGCACCATTTTAAACTTCTCTTTCTTATCAAATACATATGGCAGATCATACTCCGCAGATCTTAAAGAGGTAGAATCACTTTCTTTCAAAGAAGATCTCTTTTCTGATCCATGGACTTTCGACTACACAACAAAAAAGGAGAAAAGGATGTAATGTTAAAAGTAATTCCACTCTTCTCTACAAAGAGAGTAATATAAAGAGGTTCTCATGCATTAGCTACACGAATAAACCAGAACCAAAGAGAAAAATACTGCTAATTGTTTTGTGCTAATAATTTGTATAAAGAAACAAAAGCTAAGTTCAAGAAACTAAAATAACATGCTCAAATTTTAGTTAATTAAAAAAACTTTAGCCATGTGAATGCAAAACACACATGACATTCCCAGACAGAGAAAGAGCTATCACCTCTTGAGCTTTCTGGAGTACTTTTAGATAGTAAGGATGATATCGGTTGGACGGAAGGAGAAATGGGAATCTCCCATGTTTACTGTCCTGTTCTATAAGAGTCGACTCAAACTGCTTCCCATTCCTCAGAATGAACTCCACTATCTTATCAATCAATCTCGTCAGTTCAGATGGAGGCTCCACCACAGGTCCAGTCTTAGACACTGCTCCTAGACCAGAAATGTCTGCCTTTGTCTTTTCTGATGCAGCAGAAGAACTGAAGTCATCTTCCTTCCGCATGCTACTTCTACTTCCACTCTTGGAAGCACTGATCAAATTATTCTTTTTCAGTGCAGGAGCCTTTTCTTTATCTTTACTAGAACGAAGAGAATGAGTAGAAACTTTCTCATCTTTTTCTTTCTTGTCGTTCTCAAATACCTTAGAACTGGATTCAGCCCTTTCAAGAGGACGGGAAATGTTAGAGATATCCAAAGAATCAACTCCTGCACTGGAAACTCTGGATCCAGGCTCATCCCCATTTGCAGGCTCCTCATCCTCCCCAAACCCATAAACAGAACCAAGCATAGATAAAGCACCTCCAGCACCATCACGTGCCTTGTGCTCATTAGAAGTCTTTGTTCCTTCACTTTGAGCATTCAAATCACTATCAGATTGTAAAAGTTCGGGATGATCAACAAGAAATCTAAAGTATGCATGAAGACCGTGGTCGGGCATTAAGAATCCAAATGTTGGATTGTTTCCCTGCTTCACTCTGAGTACAATTTCTGACTGCCCACCATGTTTGCTCACAAACAGAGCAGTCCTTGCAATTATTTGATGCAATTTTTCCGTTGGTGGCTGCAAAAAGATAGAAAACCAAAAGCAACAAAGACTCCTTTAAAATGTAGAATTCACAATTCTGGATAAAAATAAGCTAGAATCTTAGATACAATCTGGAGCTTCAAACATATCAATCAACAAGTATGTGTGTCCATTAGTGAAAAGTAAAAGAGAAATATCAAGTGATTAAGGGAAGATCCCTCTCAATTAGCAACAAATTGTCCTTATAAAGAAAACTTTTTATATTCCTAATCCCACCTGCACTGCCCCTTGGTCATGCATCAAAAGGGAACAAGGTGCCTGAGAGTGGCAACCTTAGATCAAAGGAACTCCATCCCTGCTCCGAGCATCTGAAAACTTAGACATGGTGAGCCTTAGAATAACATATTGCTTAGACAACTAGTAGCATTGGCCACATGGGAAAACCTCGTTAGCATGTAAACATCAATATCCAAGCTTTATGAAAGCAGATCCAAAGGAAAAAAAAACGAAGAGCACAAGCTTACCAAGTACTGAAGAAGGCTCTCAGGCACTGGAAAGGAGGGACGGAAGCCAGGGCTTTCCTGAGCCTCAGAATTTTTTCTGTCAGCAAAATCATCAGTGTCTCCATACGTGAAACCAACAGCACGATAGGCACCAGCATCTGCTGACTCTTTGCCTTCTTCTACTTCTGGGGGAAGAAATCATAGGATCATATTAATATAACAATCATATTGACGTACTATCTAAGAGCAGCGTAAGATACGCAGAAGCAACAGGAAACAGACTCCAGACGGAATAAGATGAGGTTAAAACAATGATACTTGCACTGGTAAGCAATAACGATCTTATTAGTTGTGATATATGCATATAAAAAGTCCTATTGTGAAGCTAAAACAATGCTACTGCCGCTAGCTAGGCAGCCAGCATGTTACATTTCCACAGCCTGCTTTATTTTAAGATACTCCGACACCAAAATATCCTCTCCAGAAGTCACTGCCTGCCTATAAAAACATTCGCCATCAATGCCAATTTCGTCATAACAATAAATCATTGCTCTCAGATGCCCCCTAGAAAGATGAATAAAAACACACTTATAATAAACATCTAGGTGAGATGTGTAGCATTACAAGTTGAAGTCAGTCCAAGGGAATATACAACAATATATTTAAATAGAAAATGAGAACATCAGAGGAAGTTTCCACAACTAACAGAATACCAGACAGGCGCAGAATGGACCCTCAACTATTCCCGAAGATTGTTCTACATACTATTTTACATTTTGCAATGTAATCAAGTTTATTCACTGCAACAAATGCAACCAACGGATAGCAGGTCTTTTTTGGGGGGTTTGATGGGAGTGTGGGTGGGTGGTCCATGAATAGAAAACCCTATCAGTGAACATCAACTTAGTTCACACAACAAACTGTTGCAGATGCGGATCCGGCATTTTAAGAATTGAGTTAGCTTAAAATGGTTTTCCAGGCCAATGAATTCTTCCATGCAACATTACATGTACTTATAGATGTGTTCAACATAAATAATGTAAAGTTAAGAGATAACTACAAACTAAATAGTAAATGCAGATAATTACAAACTAAATACAATTATCAGTATATTAACAGCTTGTTTGGATGGTGGTTTTCTGAGGTACGGTATGGTATAATTAGCAAGAGAACCACATTTGTTTTGATTGTTTCTATGATTACATGGTATGGTATGGTTTGATTTCATGGTTTTGTAGTCATGAAAGCCTTCACTTTCTGCAAACACCAATTTGGTGGTATCCCATTGCTTGCTTATCATTTTTTCCAATAATAACCTAACTTAATTTTAAATAATTCTAATTTACCCTTATATTCTTTATTAAACTTTACCCTAATATACATACTGTTTTACGTAACAAACTTATTTTTTTCTTTGATCCTCTTCCTAAAATAACTAGCTTGTCTCCTTGAAAGTCAAAACATTGACATGACATTTCCAGAGAGATCACAACACAGACGTGGTGCCACCAATCAATATTCCTACTCTTTGGGGTTCACTTCTATCACTCACATTCACACTATGCAATTCTATAGCCATAGAATAATTATGCAGAGTTAAATCAGAAAAAGTCTTAACTTCAAATTCCTCACCTCCATTAGCCACCTCATAAATGTTTAAATTTCTTTTCTGGTATTTATTGTCTTAAACAATTATAGAGAATCCATGTTCAGTCCAGAAGATAATTTAAAAAGAAAATGCAGCCTTCTCTGTAACACAACCTTTTAAGGGTATATTTGTAAATTTATCAGTTATAATACAATACCATACAATTAAACCAAACAACAAAATTATTGTCTTGTGTTGTACCATACCATACAGTACCGTACATCATGAGACCATGGAAAACCATCAACCAAATAAGCTGCAAGTCTGCAAACTCAGCATAAATATATCTAATTCAAAGCAGTATATATAATATATATGTATATATAATGAAACCATGGAAAACCACCAACCAAACAAGCTGTAAGTCTGCAAACTTAGCATAATATATCTAATTCAAAGCAGTTCCATTATACACACACACACACATGTATATGATATGTATCATATTTTACATGAGCAATGAAACTAACTTAGCACGTAAAAACAATTAACAAATATTAACATCATCTAAACACTCATTATCATTTGTTCAGTAATTAACTTCTAAATATTTTCAATATATACACGAATAGCAAAAAGAACCGTTTAACTGATATTAACATCAGCTAGCCACTCATCATAGTTTATCAGATGGTTAACTTCTAAAAAATTTATGCTAAAATCAACAATACATACACGAAAGTAGAAAGAACAACTTAACAGATGTTAACATCAGCTAGCGACTTCTCATTGCTTATTGGATTGTGACTTCTAAGCATTTTATGCTAAAATCAAGAATACATATACACCAATAGTAGAAAGAACAACTTAACAGATATTAACATCAGCTAGCCATTCGTCATTGCTTATTGAATTGTGACTTCTAAACATTTTATGCTAAAATCAACAATATATACACGAATAATAGAAAGAGCAACTTAACAGATACTAACATCAGCTAGCCACTCATTGTTGTTGATCGGATTGATAACTTCTAAAACTTTTTTGTGCTAAAATCAACATAATATATATAGAAAAAATCATCCACGCAACGGTTTAAAACAAAACAAAAAATGAAGGAAGCAGGAGTTAAGTTACCTGGTTCATCTGAAGGCGGAGGAAGATCGAGGTAACGTTCATGATCGAGCTCGAGCTGAATCGAAGCATCAGCGAGGTTAGACGAAGAGGAAGAGCTGGACCGCCGCCGGGAAGGTGGAGGAGCTGAGAGAAGGTGGCGAACATCGTACCGATCAATCTGGAGAGAGTTCCATTCGACTAGAGCATCGCCTGAGTTGACGAACGCTGCCATTGAGTCGTCGTCGAAGAGGAGGGCATGGCGGCCGACCACTTCTAGATCCATCGGACA
Source organism: Solanum aculeatissimum (assembly GCA_038996855.1). Classification (NCBI taxonomy): domain Eukaryota; kingdom Viridiplantae; phylum Streptophyta; class Magnoliopsida; order Solanales; family Solanaceae; genus Solanum; species Solanum aculeatissimum. The sequence goes on from JBCEWC010002096.1 coordinate 18,561, forward strand.
CCGAATCGCCCTTGATTCTCTACGGTCTCCGATAAGATTCGAGTGAGAAACCCTTGAGAATTGGGCTCTTTGGTGAATTGGGAACTGAGATTGGTGTTTTCTCTGTTTGGATTGGGCCTGTTGAATTAGGGCAAGCGGGTCAGGTGTTGGGCCAAGTGTCTGGATTAGGCAACTTTTAGGAAAAAGTATACGATATAGATCTAATTTGAAATTATTTACCCTTAATAGATCAAATCCAAATTATTTATTCTTAATGGACCCAAATTATTTACCTTTTTATTCACTTATCCCTTTTTATTTCGCGTTTGGTATCATGTTGATGTCAGCATAAATACTATGAAATATACTCTGTCGGTATATATATATCATACCGATGTCATATAGAATGAGTTCAATCCTTTGTGATACTCTGGTGGTATATTGATACTCAATTGGTATCATATAAGATTATGTTTTATTTAAGAAATAAATAAGAAACAAATAAAAATATATATACTCTAAATTAGTAGAAAATATATTTATTATGATACTCCGTCGATATATTTATACTGTATCGGTATCGTATAGGACTAGAAAATTATTAAAGTTACAAAATTATTTATGAAACTTTAAATTAGTAGAAAGTATATTTTTGTGATACTCTGTCGGTATATTGATATCCTATCGGTATCATATAATTTTCAGCTCTTTTTATAATAAATAAAATGATTAAGAAAAAATTATTAAAGTTACAAACGTATTTATTAAATTCTAAATTAGTAGAAAATATATTCTTTGTGATACCCTATTGATATATTGATACCATACTGGTATCATAAAGGACTTAGTTTAATCCTTTGTGATACCTTGTTGGTATATCATACAAGGTGGGTGTTGAGGTCAGTGCGCGATTTTTTTTGGTTAATAGTATGGGGTATAAAATGTAAAGGGGTACATAGATGTAAATAGTTTACTTTAAAGGGGCACAAATTTAGTTTTTCCTATATTACGGGATAATTAAGGTGTGTATATTCGCGTGTACTCAGTGTATATTTCATATGTATATTATATCATAGTGTATAATTAATGTATAACTCATATATAAATAATCAATATTGTGTGATTTATTTAAGACATATATGGATATCATATGTTCGAAGATTGTGTATCCGAGGACATTTATGACATGTATAATTTATATTCTTGAATCAATTTATTCAAATTTTCAGTATAGACTCTACTAAAAGGAAAAAAATTATAATCGTAATCTTCATTATTATTTAATATAGGGAGAAAGAATTTCATAATACACATTTATGCGTGCTCAATGTTACGTCATAGTTATAGTTTGAGTAATTACATTTTGTAACTATAGTTATAGCAACACTTGTATAATTCTCGCTTTATTTATATATATTTGTATAATTCTGTATAACATTTGTATATTTCGCTATACAATTTGTGCACAACATTTGTATTATTCGCTATACAATTATCAGTGTTTGTATATTTCGCTATCCAACTTGATTCGCATACAACTTTTGTATAATCACACACATTTTTTTGTATAAATAGCGCGAATTATACAAAACTCAAATCGTAATTGTAATTTATTTAAACTATAACTATGTTAGCTAATTAACCAGTATATATTTGTTTATCTTCATAATTTTTCCGAGACGTAATACACACAAATATTTTTCATACACATATTTATGTATTTTCATATTAAAAAATCTTTTTATAGGAAAAAAAAACATGTTTAAAGAAAAATTCAAATCTACTTTGTGGCTTCTATTTTCCGACGTAAAACAATCAACGACCAACCAAATAGTTGGACAGAGAAGATGGCTGCTCCGGCTGCCGAGGGCCTAGCAGTGACGGCGCTACGATCAGTGCTCCACCGTGTCCGGCAGGCTGCTGAAAGGTCCGGCCGCCTTGTTGATGACGTGAGAGTGGTGGCCGTTGGCAAGACGAAGCCTATTTCTCTTATTACCCAAGTTTATGAAGCCGGTCACCGGTGTTTCGGTGAAAACTATGTACAAGAGATTATACAGAAGGCTCCTGAGGTACTCATCTGTTTCCCTTTTAGCATTGGTAACGTTAATTGAGCTTTAGGTTGTGACAAATTGTTCCCAAAAGAGAGAGCTTTTTATTTTATTTTAATAAATGTGTATAAACAGAGCTGAATAGATATGATATAGCTAAATTAATTTAGGATGGAGTCAATTTGATTAATTTTAGATTAATTTGTATTTTTAAATCAGAAATTTTGATATTCAAAAATTGTACTCCCTCCATTTTAAGTTGTTTGTGTGGTTTTGACTCGAAACGGAGTTTAAGAAAGTAAAAGCTTTTGAATCTTGCATTCTCAAACCAAAAATATGGAGAATGTACCAAATATAAACATGTCACTTGTGGAAAGTTGGAAAATCAGAGAGTTGCCAAAAAAGGAAAATGCATTCTTTTTTAAACAAAGTAGTATGTACTGTAAGTTGCAATTATGCTCATGTCACATGTTGAACAAATATACTTTAAGATGTTTGTCAAAGTTCATAATAGTTGAATCTCGAGAAGGGAAAAGTGTCACCTAAATTGGGACAGGGGGAGTAGTTGATATTTGCGGACATATTCGTCTCATTGTGCAATATTGATTATGTGTTGTTAATATACAGCTTCCTGAGGACATAGAATGGCATTATATCGGACATTTGCAGACCAATAAAGTGAAGCAACTCCTGAGTATGGACTCATCTAAGTATTTGTGCGATCTTTGGTTTGTTATTGTCCAACATTCCTAAATTATCCATCAATTGACATCACTTCTCTCTCTCTCTCTCTCCTTTTTGTGGTTTTCCAACGAGAGGTTGGAACTTGTGTGCATCTATGATACAACTGCATGACTAGTGGGTTCAGTGGTACTCAACAAAGACTTCAAAATTTTGGATTTGCCTCTTGTTGCTACCATCTATTTCCTCAATGATTTATAGGATCCTATATTTGGTGAATGATTCTTTTGCAATTGTGATCTTCGCAAACTACTAGTCTGCATGATTTTCCTCAATGTATTATCTCTTAACCTTTTCCAACTATAAGTTTGTTAGTTTGAGCTAAGGACCTGCAAGGTAAGATTGAATGAAGTGTCTAATTAGAGGGTAGAAGCATTTTTATTTAGTTTCCGAACAGGGCCAAAATCATCTCTCGATGCTTAATTTGGTGAACTATAAACCTGCATATATTCTTATGTATTATCTTCTGATTCACTTTTGCCATTTAACTAAGGAATTGTTATTTAGTGCTAAGGACCTGAAAGGTTAGAGTTGAAGTGTCTTAAGTTTTTCTTTTTAAGTAACCCCCCCTCCTTACTCTCAGGAAGGATTTCTGCTTTATGTGTAAATAGGATAAGTATATCAATCTTAAAGTTGTCTAAAGTTTGCCTACGTGATTGCAGCTGCTGTTCCCAATCTAGCCATGGTTCATGGTGTTGATAACCCGAAGGTAAAGACTTTACCTGTTTCTGTATGCTTGATGAACTTAAGGAGTAGTCTCTCTGTTTATTCTTGAAAATGTCATATGCTGCTTCTATTTCCACTAAGCCAGCAGCAGTATGATTTTTCATTTACGTTCAGAGCGCAGCAGGATTAAGAATTGAGGTCACTATAACTTAGCTCCACATGGTTATCATAACATCAATAGCTATATCAAAGTGAATTCACCGTCAGTTTATAAACTGAGTATGGAGGAATGTGCTACTTCATTCTTTTCTCTCCTGAGTTCCCTCTGGATCTGGTCATTGTCAAACACACCTTGAAGTTTTAAATAAGTTTGTTTGTTTAGATTATAGTCTCTTTGAATACATATTGTTGTTTGAATTGAACAAAGTCGATCCATCATATAACACTTTTTCTAATCTACAGCTTGCAAATCATCTTGATCGTGCTGTTTCAAGCATTGGCAGACAGCCCTTGAAGGTTTTGGTTCAAGTTAATACCAGTGGAGAAGAGTGTGAGTATATTTTCTCCTCATTCTTATTTGCAGATCCTGAGAGAGACTGATCAGCTTGACGAACAACTCTAGTGATTAGGATCTGCAAGCTATTAGGTTGTTGGTATTTTCGGAGCAGTATGGTTTAGGTTATGAAAGGTTTCTACGCATTGCTTCAAGTCCTCAGATTACTGGTTAACCTGCAGATGAAATCTCACCAATTTTGAATCTGAGTTGTTAGATTTTCTTTCCTACTGCTAGTAATGTGTGTTTGATCGAATTGTACAATGCTTGTTTTTATGATGTTCTAGACCAAAGGAGGACTCTAATCTTTCTACTTCTGAAGGAACTGACACATTCGTTAATTTTTAACTATATGCAGCAAAATCTGGTGTTGATCCATCAAATTGCATAGATCTTGCCAAACATGTCAAGCTGGATTGCCCAAACCTTGAGTTCTCTGGCCTAATGACAATTGGAAGGCCTGACTACACTTCGACCCCAGAGAACTTCAAGGTGATACTCTGTAATGAATCCGTAATTTAGTTGTACATGTGTCATGACATATAAGAATTCTCTCTCAACTGTTGGAAGATGTCCCACCCTTTACTAATAAAAGATGCAATGGAAGAACAGTTGTAAACTACTGAAAGCAGGCATTTTTTCATGATAACCGTGGTGTCCATGTAACCTTGCGCACACCTTGACAAGTTTCATAAGGTACCTGCTACATCTCACCAGCATAGGTACTGGGTAGCTCTGTCCATTAAGGCTTGGACAGATTGGAAGAAATCATGTAGTGTTGAAAGCAGACCTTTTTCGTCAATGGTAATAGTCACTATAACAATTTTCTTCATAGTTATGAGGAGTTTTCTTTCCATATTTTGAACCTTTATGTATAATAGAGGGATCTTTTCTTGTGCTAAGTATTTTTGGTATATGGAATCCATAAGAAGTTTGTTATCAAATGAATAGATGTGAGTCATGCATATTGGGAGCGTCATGCATATTGGGAGCTTCATGACAAAAAGTGTTCGTGTTAACTCCATCAAATTTCTCAATTTCTCCAAATTGTTGATCTCCATTTTCTTGTTGTGCTAAGTAATTTTAAGAAGTTTGTTATTGAATGAATAGATTTGAGTGATGCATTTTCGGAGCTTCATGACAAAAAATGTTCATATTAACTCCATCAAATTTCGCTGTTTCTCCAAATTGCTGATCTCCATTTTGTCTTGTTGTAATACACAATAGACGCTACTGAATTGTAGAACTGAAGTTTGCAAGGTGCTTGGTATGGCGGAGTCTCAATGTGAGTTGTCAATGGGCATGTCTAGTGACTTTGAGCTAGCGGTAAGCTGATCTTTTTTTACGTTGTCATAAAAATCTGATCTCTTCATCCAGAAAAGTTGATTATCGAGAGAATCACTTCTGATTACTTTCCTTTGCTAGTTTCATTTGATTGCTGCTTTTGTCATGTCAAAGTAGGCAGTCTGGCAATCTCTTGATTGCTCTTAAGTTTAATTTAACACTCCTAGCTTGCTAATGCAAAACTATATCTTCCTCCTTGGCTTATTTTTCTCGTATTGTGAACTAAAAACAAGTTTCGTAAGCAGTTGCAATTGTTCAAGATGGCCTTGTAATTCTTTTTTTCATTTTTCTGTCATTGGATTTCCTAATATATTTTGTTGACTATTTGTATAGTCTGTGTTGTTCCTGAAGTGAGCATGGAAGTATGAAAAATATGAGCTGGTTCTATTTTGCTCATTTAAAGAATGTATAAGCTGCATTTGGAAACTGCTCGTTAAGAGAAGTAGATGTGTTATGTGTTGATTCTCTGTCGTAACACTGCAGATAGAAATGGGCAGCACCAATGTGAGAATCGGATCAACCATATTTGGACCGAGGGAGTATCCAAAGAGACAATGAAGTTAGTATGAACTTCATCACATAGAACCATTCACGAGAGTAATAGGGAGTGAGTGAGGCCTTTCTGAATTTACGCACAATCAGGGAGAAAAATGAAGCAGCGACGACAAGAGAAGGATGCTGTTGCAACGAGCCCGAAGCCCCGTCCAATTAGAAAGTTATGTCAGAATTGTTTTACTGTTGAATTATTGTATACTTTTAGAAAAGGACCAAGTGTCCTTTACTCTTAACTTGCCTTGATTCACTCTTTTTCTTTTTAAAAGCTTTGCATCTGTTACATAATACATAAACTACTTCCCTTGGTAAGATGGAGAAAAATGAAGATGTTACTTCTCTTCATTTTTTACCCTTTTATTTTGTCTTTCAGTTGCCATGCGCACATATATAATCACATTGTTAGAATTTTTACATGATTCGTAATATCCAGTAATTATTGCCTTATTTTATTATGTATTGTGGAGTTGTTTGCTATATTTTGCATGTGAATTTTCACTTTCTATTTTGGGTAGAAGATGATGGATTGTTGACTAGTAAATAAACCCACATGTCCGTGGTCAGTATCCTTCATAAGCCAATGCATCACATTTATATTATTGATGTGAGTTTCTAACTTTCGGAAACCTCTCTACCTCCACGAGGTAAGGGTAAGGTTTGTGTATACTCTATCCTCCCCGGTGTAAGGGTAAGGTTTGTATATACTCTATCCTCCCCGGTGTGAGTTTCTGGCTAACCTTAGATATATCTATCAGTTTTACATATGTAAACTTGTCTGAAATTTATAAAATTTGTAATGCAACTACAATGAGAAAAGGACACCAAATGAAATACTTGGACAGATTTGCAAAGGTTAAAGACTTCAGGATGCAGAATTTGTTTCCAAGTATGATTCATTGACTTCCTGTCTTTTGTCTTGTGATTCTTAAGTTCTTAAAGCTGTTTTTGCACTATTTATGCTTTAAAAGTGATTAATGTTGTCTGTTTTTTTAAAGTATTCATGTTTTGAACTAGAAACTGTGCTTTTCTTGTTGATTCCATATTTGCAGGTTAAGCTTTAGCACATGATGTGTCTGCATTATATGTGTAAGAAATTTCTCATTCGCGAGTGACAAATGACAAAGCAACCTTGGCTGAGCTACCTATTGTGTTGAGAAGGCAAAAAGTCACCCTAAATGAACCTGCTGTTGACACTCAAGTTGCAAATTCAAAGATGGTGTGAATAGAGGAAAACTGGTGCGTATGTTTATTTCTTCATATTTTGAACTCCCTCGGTGAAAATTTTGTCTCTGCCATTGGGTTCTAGTTCTGGTCATCACTCATCAGTTTACCTTTTTGTAGATAAAATGTATGTCTAACCTATCTCAGTGTCAAGGAACATTTATGTTTATATACATCATCATTCCTCCTCACTTAAACCATGAACTTTGGGTTAATTGAACTCTTTCAGTTTCAGTTTCTCCTAAAACACATCCTCAAATTCGATCTAATACTATAGAGTAATACTGTTCTTCCTACCACGGAACAGAGATGGCGTGATGCAATCGCTACTTTACTGAAGATACGTAATGCCATTGCAATTCCATTAAGGAACATGCACTTGTGCATAGCACTGGCATGTCCATCTAGTTTTACATGTACCTAGGTGTGTTACTTTACTTGACCATATTGGTGAGTTATAGTCATCTATATCCTGTGTATCTTAGTCGACTTTACAGTAAAAATCTTTTTTCATGGAAATACGGGGAACACATATAAGTAGATTTTTTTGATCTGATACGATTTCTCGAGAGTATTTATACACTGCTTAGTCTTTTTCTACAGAAGGCCAAACCAAATGTAGGGATACTACATTGAGTTGCAAAAGAAACATTAAAGCTTTCTTTGCACAAATCTACTTCAAATGTTACTTTTACACATCATTACAACAAAAGATGCTCTGCTTGCTTCTCACTTGGGACTGAATGCCTGAAACATAATTAGAAAACAACTTCAGTGACTTGAATTGCTGTCAAACTGTGTCTTAAACATGACACAGAGTTTAAGAAAGTAAAAAAAAAGAACTTTTGAATCTTGTGTCTTAAACATGACATATGGAAAAAAGAAAGAGTCATTCTTTTTGAAATAAACTGAAAAGGAAAAGTATGACAAATAAACTGAAACAGAGGGAATACTACTTCGACAATAGACTCACAAAGTTTAAGAGTATACTTACAGCAAATATAGTGGCATGACCAGGATCAGCAAGGTGAGCAAAGAGGTTGTCAATAGGTCCTGTTCCAGTGTAAATGTGTTGGAACCATGCACCCATAACAGCTAACATAGCAAGTCTACCGTTCTTAATCTCCTTTGTCCTCAACTCCTTTATCTTTTCAGGGGAACCCGAACCCCAACCCAACGGATCAAACCATAAACCTCCTGGATAACCAACGTCCGTCCCTGTGAGTTTGTTGTTAGGGAAGATTGGATCTGTGTTTACACAACCAGGCTTGATGATATCTGCCCACCTTCTTCCCTCAGCCCAACCTATAAGTATCAACTCGATGATGAACAGAGTCGTTGTGTCCGTGAAATATTCTTGTTCACCAGCACTGTACCATGAAGGTGTGTTAAGGATTCCGAGTTTTGTGAGGAGTTCTGGAATGAAAATTCCTGCAGCTCCCAACATTGCCCATCTGCAGTGTACAAGTTCTGCTTGTTGGTTCCATCTCAAGCTCTCTGGGTCAGATCCTGTACCCAATGATATACATATATCCACAAAATGATGATCAATATCGTAGGAATACTACATCGAACATGAAACTTGTGATTGGTAGTAAAGCATTTTAATTCGCTCGTTGAGACCTAATTGGATCTTCATAGTGTTCTTGACTTAAGAAGCTATGGGAAACATGGCAAATACACATACTACATGAAGGTAGCAAATGAAGAATATGTTCATGTTAGGGACCTTTTTGTCTTTACACCATCTATGCACCATTCTCTTTCTCCTATCCTAAAAAAACAACAATATATTTAGTGTAATCCCATGACAACATATTTAGTGTAATTCCTATTCGGTATCTTAAACCAACACGCCCGATCCCACACTAATTTTAAAAATAATTACTTCAACACGCCCTACAACGGCTTGCTCTACCCTATTGTCATCCCTAGTGTAGTACAAGAAACAACAAATAGGAACATAACAATATCATTACGATTGAGGATCTATCAAAAACGTTTATTATATTCTATCCTCTCTAGATCCACTGGTACGATTGTTATGTTGTATTTGTTGTTCAATTGCAAGAGTATTGATCTAATAACTGGAAGAATTTCAACTTAATTTATGTCAAACGGATACATACCGAGGCCAAGAGGATCGAAACCGAAATCTCCGGGAAGGCTGCAAGGAAACAAAAAGAATATAATAATTTCAGCATATAATTGGTACGAATTTTCTGTATGGACTATCATCACTATTTATCAAAAGTCATCTCAACTATCAATTGTTCACGCACGTAGGCACACTTTAATTCACATTTTCCGTCAAATTTAAAGGTGCTTCCAGTACTTCTCACAATAACTACTTATAATTCAGGTAGAAAACATACGAATCCAAACTAGTTCAGATATGAAATTCGGAAAAAACCGAAACCAGATCATGATTAACCTGCCATCAAGCCATGGAGGAGGGGTGCTGCCAGGGAACCAAAGGGGTCTATCAGGGTCTGCAGCAACACAGACTGTAGTGACAGCTCTAGCTGCAGGTGAAGAAGTACTGTATTTGCTTACTCTCAATCTTCTCCCTCCAAGGAATGAAGCTTTTGTTGCTCCAACAATTGATCCATTTCTCCTGGAACTGCAACAAACAAATCATCTCAAATTATCTGTCGTTTTTTTCTCTCCTTAAAGAAATATTCTATCTGTCTTAATTTATATGATACTGTTAACTTGTAACAAAAGTTGAACGTTCGCAAAACACTACTTGACTATAAAGATAAGATAATGACAACGAACTTAAAAGAAAAATGTGTAGTCTAAATTATGATGGATAAGTAAGGAAATATTTATTAGAAGTTTTTTTTTTAGTATTTAATTATATCTAAGCTATAATATCTATTTATTAAATATTTACTCAATATATGTATCCCCTCTGTTAATGAATATACAATTGTCAAAGCCATGCTACTGTATCAACAAAAAATAAATAAAAAATTTAAGTAGACACCTAAGAATAATTAAATTAACAATTTCAAGAAGTATTAACAGTACTCCATAGTAATCAAGGAGTTTGTAGTCTTAAAAAAAATTCTACTTTAAGGTAAATAGAAAAGAAAATTTGTCTTAAACTTTGAAAATTATAAATAATTTGATACAATTATTTTTAGAAAAAAATAAATAATTTGAGACAGAAAGGAATAATATATTAGAATGCAATGATCAGTAGCATAGCTATATAGACTCAATAATAGTCATTTAAACAATTTTTGTCAAAAAATTATATTACCCCTATGAACATTAATTTTACATATATAGAAAAATAGAAAAAAGAAAATTTGTCTTAAACTTCTAAAATTATAAATAATTTGATATAATTATTTTTAGAAAAAAATAAATAATTTGAGACGAAAGGAATAATATATGAGAATGCTACACTTGATTCTAAGACGTAATAATCAGTAGCATAGTCATTTAAATAACTTTCGTCAAAAAATTATATTGCGCATATGAACATTAATTTTACACATAGAGAAAAATAGAAAAAGAAAATGTATCTTAAACTTCTAAAATTATAAATAATTTAAGAAGAAAAGAATGATATACTAGAATGCTACACTTGATTCTAAGACGTAATGATTATATAGACTCAATAATGGTCATTTAAACAACTTTCGTCAAAAAATTATATTACACATATAGATCAAAAAGAATCTTGAATATTTATTAAAATTTCTAACTTCGCAGCTCTGCATCGATGATATGGAAATTGAAGAGAACTTGCCTTGGGGAAGAAAAAGCAACAGCAGCAATGGTGGATGAAGCACAAGCAGAGGCCATGTCAACAAATTCTTTCACTCTAGTTTGTTTTGATTATGAGTGAATGAATATCAAGACAATGAGAGTTTGTGGTATTTTATGATGAGTATGAGCTTATCTTGATGGATAAAAGAGTCAATATGTGATTGGCTACTTAAATTGCCATGTGGCAACCACAATCTAATATTGTGGCTCTTATGTTTTGTAAAAAATGTTGCATCACTTTCTTATACCTTCTCATATTCATCATGTCATTTCTAATATCAGCGGGGAATCTGAGTAGCTCAATTGATTGATTATCTGAACTTTAATCTTGTTGGTGATGGTTCGATTCTCATATTGTAATCCCCTCTCCCTAACCTCAATTTTAAAAAATATCAACGTCGGAAGCAGAATTTCAATTAAGGGGTGTTAAAATATAAAGGTAAAATTACACTGAGAGATACTAAACTTAAAAAATAGCCCTCGTTGTATAGACATGTATAGTCGCTGTATATTTGTGTATCATAATGTATATTTTGTGTATAACTCATGTATAAGTAATATACATTGTATAGAAGTGTATATTTTCTATAACTTTTGACAAACCATATTGTATAGTCATGTATAGTTTCGATGATTTTGGGCTATTTTTTTATGTAAATAAAACATGGACTATTTTTTTTGTAAACATTTTACTTTTTTGTATATATATGTAATTTCCCCAAATATAAAAAGAAATAATTATCTTTTTGAAAACATAATTTATTACCTAGATATTCATATTTGAAAAATATTTATCATTTATACCTAGACTTGATGATTTCCAACTCTTCATGTCCTTTCTAATATGAGCGCAGAATCTTAGTAGCTCAATTGGTTGATTATCTGAATTTTCACTTTGTTGGTGATGGTTTGATTCCCACATTGTAATTTCCCTCCCGTTTTCCTCTTCCCCTACTTCTAATTAAAAAAAATATATCAGTATCGAAATCAGAATTTCAATTAAGGGGTGTTAAAATATAAAAAAGAAATATTTATCTTTTTGAATTCTTTTTATATAATATTTATTATTTTTAAACATAATTTATTACTTAGATATTCATATTTGAAAAATATTTACTATTTATAACAACTATATTATGTATTAAAAGTGAATTATATAGGTAATAAAAAGGGCAAATTACATCGAGAGACACTAAACTTAAAAAAATTATGAAAAAATAGCCCTCATTGTATAGACATGTATAGTCAGTGTATATTTGTGTATCATAATGTATATTTAGTGTATAACTCATGTAGAAGTAATATACATTGTATAGATACTTTTTATAACTTTTAACAAATCATATTTTATAGTCATGTATAGTTTCGTTAATTTGGGTTATTTTTTATGTAAATAAAACATGAATAACTTTTTTTGTAAACTTTTTACTTTTTTGTATATATATAAAAATTTCTCTAATATATATGTGTTATAAATGTATTAAAATGTCCTGTAATTATTTTGATAAAAAAAAGTTACACTATATATTAAAAATGAGTTATGCATATAATAAAAATGAATTACACTATGTATAAATAAAATATGTGTTAAAATTATAAAAATGCATTATAAGTGTCTTAAAATATATTAAACTTCTATTTTGGTAAAAAAAAAAACTACATTATGTATTAAAAGTGAATTATATATGTACTAAATCTATATTATTATAAATGGTAAATATTTTCAAAATATGATATATATATAGGTAAGTTCAGTAAAATTGCGTAGCAGATAAGGAGTGTCAATATGTAACATAATATGCATAAAAAAATATTCTTATCTAGCTATATAACATATTTTTTTGACAAAAGAATATCGATTAACACCCTTCAAGTATATGTGGCTTTGTCACTGGTTAGAATTTTAACTTTTTGACTGATGATTATGTCTATATGTATATTCTATTTTTCTTTGTATCAAGTTAATCTGTAAAACAACAAATTACTACTGTGAAATGCTCATAGGTGGCATAAGCACGTGAATGACACATTTTTTTAATTGATGCTGTTGGAAGCATTGATCAAATCAAATCACGATTAATACAAAATAATATGAATTAAATTATTCTTTTTTATATAATTTTATTTCGAACAAATAAAATATCAAGTCAATCTCAAAAGAACAAATTGTAATTTAAAATTTTTATACGTAGCATATGTGTGTGAATGACACATTTTTTTCATTGATAGTACTATTGTGGCCAAATCTAATCACGATTAGTAAGAAATAGTATCACAATAATTATTTTTTTTATTTGATTTTATTCCAAACAAATTTCAATTCAAGTCAATCTCAAAAAGAAATATATTACTGCTATAAAATGCTCTCGTTCCCATATACTATTTCTTCAATGATCTTTATTCTCCGGCGAAGTCTTCGGTGATTTTTTTTTGCTTTTCCTTTAGTTTTTGGTGAAGATCTACCTAGATTTGTTAAGATCTAGACAAGATCGATCAATTTCAGATGATTTCCAGCATATTTCAGCAATGATAGGTTTTTTTAAAAAAAAAATTGGTGGAGTGGATCACTCCTTTATTTGAATAAAATTAATATTTGTACACAAAAAGGCTTGAATGATCCAAAACCAAAACAAAAAAATTAAATTGAGTAATGATCCGGTCTACTCCACCAATGTAGAAAAGACCTATATATATCTTCCCCTATATACTTAGGATTTCCTAATTTGAGTCTCCTCGAATTTTTCACCGCATTGCTATCTTTATGTCTTCCTCAGAGGCTTCTTTGAATCTGATTTTCTACTACCCTATGTTATGGGGAACATACGTGCACCTCCTATGCTTTGCTCTTCGATTGAATTGCTTCAACTCGCAAAAAATATAATAGACTAGTTTTGACGATGTCTATTATTTTTGACGACATCAACTATTTTTCAGCGATATTCAATATTTTTCGACAATCTCTATTCATTTTTGGCAATATTCAATATTGTCTGACGACAGGTCCGTATTTTCGACAATAATTTTTCAAGCTACAAACAACATCCAAGTCAATATTGAATTACCTTTTTTGTTAATTTGGACATAAGTCTAACAACAATTTCAATCAATCTGGTACATATTTGTTGGTCCAAATGGTGCAAATACCCAATAAGCAGTGGCGTACGCAGTATCTTTTCTAAGCAGTATCACAATTTAAAAGACAAGACAGTTCAAAAGAAAAATTAAAAGAACGTATAAATTTAAATATCAATTTAATGAATCATAAATTATTTCATTGTAACCAGTAAATAGAAAAGAATAAAATTATTACTATGAACAAATTAAAATAAAAAAAACTTCAAGCACATAATAAAAAATAGAATTAAACGAAAATACTAACATGGAGATTAGAGACTTGAGACGGTGAATGACGACAATTGATGAACCAAAATTATTTTTTTTAATAAACTCATAAGTCACAAATATATAAATATAAGAAGTCTAACAATATTTTTATTTTTATCTAACTATAATTCTAATTGATAAAGGACTCAAAGATTTTAAGTTTTATTTCAATTCTATTTTTAAAATAAAAAGCAATATATTGATTTTGAATGAAATAAGTGTACTTCTAAGTTTTTAATGGGGGGGTTAAGAAGAGAAAAAAGGTCTAGGAAAGGGAAAACACAAAGTGCTGCAGGGGGGAATCGAACTCGGGACGTCCAGGTCTCAAGTAGAGGGGAAAAATAAGGAAATGTTGTTAAAGGGAATCAAACACATCGAACTCGGGACGTCCAGGTCTCAAGTAGAGGAGAAAAATAAGGAAATGTTGTTAAAGGGAATTGAACACAGAACACAGATGTGCCTTTCATCGCCTCTATCCAACTGAGCTACACATGCTTTTGTTTCAAAGTGTGTCCTTTTAATTATTATATAGTCAGTATATTATTTTTGATATATGTATATATATGTATATTCAATATAAAATTTTGACGAAGCTGTGTCACGTGACACCCCTTGGGTATAGGTAAATCCGCCCCTGCTGGCAATAAGGAAATTAAGCTCATGGTGAACTGGGTTATATATATATACATTCCCCCTAATTTATAGGGTTTCTTAAGGCGTTCCACATACTCTTTCCCTTCTCTACTTCTCCGCCGTAATCTATATCTCCTTGGAATGCAAATTCTAGTTACTTTCATTTGCTGGTGACTAACTTACTTAATATCCTCTATGCTTCGACACTGATCATCAACTCTCAAAGGTTTGTTTGTTCTCCACATTATTCTTTTTTTGCCTTGACTTTGCAAATTCTGACTCTCTTCCTGCAGGTATCTCACTCTGATATGACAACACTTGAAGGGTCAGACCTAGAAATCATCGTTTATACTCCGGATAAGTGTTATTCTACCTCTGATTCCTGAATTTCTTGTTGCTTTCCTAATATTACTCCCCTCTGTAGTTAAAGATGATAAGGAGGAAAATAGGTTGCAAGAGTGAACAAACATAAAAACAAAATGACTATCATTTTGTTGTTCTGCTAAATGATTTTTTTTTGCTTTTTCTTTAGTTTTAGGTGAAGATCTGAGTAGATCTGTTAAGATCTAGACGATCTATTTCGAACGTTTTTCAGCATATTACAACAATGATAGGCTTTTTTAAGAAAAAAATTGGTGAAATGAATCACTTCTTTATTTCAAGAAAATTAAAATTTGTACACAAAAGGACTTGAATGACCCAAAATCAAAACAAAGAAATTAAATTGAGTAATGATACGGTCCACTCCATCAATATGGAAATGACCTATATAAATCTTTCCCTATATACTTAAGATTTTCTAATTTGAGTCTCCTCGAATTTTTCATCGTATTGCTATCTTTATGTCTTCCTCGGAGGCTTCTCTGAATCTGATTTTTTACTATCTTATGTTGTGGGCAACATACGTGCACCTCCTGTGCTTTGCCCTTCGATTGAATTGCTTTAGTTCGCAAAAATATGATAGGCTAGTTTCAGTGATGTCTTTTATTTTTTGACGACATCTACTATTTTTTAGAGATATTTAATATTTTTCGACGATCTTTATTCATTTTTGGCAATATTCAATATTGTCCGACGACAAGTTAGTATTTTTCAACCAGAATCTTCCAAGCTACAAACAACATCCAAGTCAGTATTGAATTACCTTATTTTTTTGTTAATTTGGACCATAAGTCTATTTTATTAAATAATAATTTCAATCAATTCGATACTTATTTGTTGGCCCAAAAGGTCCAAATACGCAATAAGGAAATTAAGCCCATGGTGGATTTGGTTATATACATACATTCTCCCTAAATTATAGGGTTTCTTAAGGCGTTCCAGATACTCATTCCCTCCTCTACTTCTACGCCGTAATCAATGTCTCCCTAGAATGCAAATTTCAGCTACTTTCATTTGTGGGTAACCAACTTCCTTCATATCCGCTATGCTTCGACACTGATCATCAACTCTCAAACGCTTGTTTGTTCTCTACATTATTTCTTTTTCGCCTTGACTTTGCAAATTTCGACTCTCTTCTTGCAAGTATCTCACTCTGGATATGACAACACTTGAAGGGTCATACTTGAGAATTATGTTTATAGTCCAGATAAGTGTTATTCTACCTCCGATTCCTGAATTTCTTGCTCCTTTCCTAATATTACTCCCCTCTACAGTTAAAGATGATAAGGAGAAAAATGAATTGCAAGAGTGAACAAACAGTTAAAAAAATGACTATCATTTTATTGTTCTGCTAAATGATTTTTTTTTACTTTGGTTTTAGTTTTTGGTGAAGATCTGACTAGATCTAGACAAGGTCGATCTATTTTGAGCGATTTCCAACATATTCCAACAATGATAGATTTTTTTTAAATTTTTTTTTGATGGAGTGGATCACTCCTTTATTTCAACAAAATTAAAGTTTATACACAAAAGGACTTGAATGACCCAAAATCAAAACAAAAAAATTAAATTGAGTAATGATCCAGTCCACTCCACCAATATGGAAATGACCTATATAAATCTTCCCCTATATACTTAGGGTTTACTAATTTTAGTCTCCTCGAATTTTTTACCGAATTGCTATTTTTATGTCTTCGTCGAAGGCTTCTCTAAATCAGATTTTCTACTATCTTATGTTGTGGGCAACATACGTGCACCTCCGGTGCTTTGCCCTTCGATTGAATTGCTTTAACTTGCAAAAATATGATAGACTAGTTTCGGCGATGTCTACTATTTTTTAACGACATCTACTATTTCTTAGTGATGTTAAATATTTTTTGACGATCTTTATTCATTTTTGGTAATATTCAGTATTGTCCGACGACAAGTTAGTATTTTTCAACCAAAATCTTCCAATCTACAAATAACATCCAGGTCAGTATTGAATTACTTTTTTTTTTGTGGTTAATTTAGACTATAAGTATGTTTTATTAAGCAACAATTTCAATCAATTCAGTACATATTTGTTGGCCCAAAAGGTCCAAATACCCATAAGAAAATTAATCCCATGGTGGACTTGGTTATATACATACATTCTCCCTAAATTATAGGGTTTCTTAAGGCGTTCCTGATACTCTTTCCCTCCTCTACTTCTTCGCCGTAATCAATGTCTCCCTAGAATGCAAATTTCAGCTACTTTCATTTGCGGGTGACGAACTTCCTTCATATCCTCTATGCTTCGACACTGATCATCAACTCTCAAAGGTTTGTTCGTTCTCCACATTATTTCTTCTTCACTTTGACTTTGCAAAATCTAACCCCTTTTTCTGCAGGTATCTCATTCTGATATGATAGTATTTGAAAGGTCCGACCTGAAAATCATCGTTTATAGTCCAGATAAGTATTATTCTACCTTCGATTCCTGAATTTCTTGTTCCTTTCCTAATATTACTCCTCTCTACAATTAAAGATGATAAGGAGAAAAATAGATTGCAAGAGTGAACAAACAGTAAAAAAATAAATTCTCAT
>JBCEWC010002097.1:0-36416 GCA_038996855.1 Solanum aculeatissimum
CTCACTTTAAACCTCAACTCAAATAGCACCTTGTTATTCTGAATTTAAATGCTATCATCAAGCTTAACTTGGACTCGCACCCACAGAACCATGTGGGACATTGTATCACCTCCGACCCAATTCAGATTACTCCCATTAATATGAATAACTTAGTCCACCACCTATATCGCAAGGTTGCATCAAGTGTTATATAAATAGTACTAGCATGTGGAAAATACGGGGTGTTACATGTTGTCTCATTGGACATTTGTCAACTCAATTCATCATATCAATCATCAACTCCTTAGTTATATTCTTTTAAGGTTCAATTCTTGACTCATAAAGACTCAACCATACATCACTTGGACTCATAGCATTCAAGAAAACAAAAACATAGTTAAGAACATTCAGTAACTCCATAGACTCTTTAGGCTCAATTTATACTCATGCATGCCCATTTAAGCGTAATATGCAAAAATAATAAGAATTCAATCTAGCATTCATGTGGGAAGTAAAATTATTTAGTTTCAAGTATTTAATTCGTAAAACAGTAATTTCATGCAAGATTATATAAATACATCATAATTTAAGGAAAACCTTCAAGAAACAGTCATGGAAGACTCAATTTACTCACAACTCCATCAATTCGAGTTATGGGGCACATGGAAGAACATAATCCATGTTTTGATTAGCCTTACATACATGGAAGTTTAAGTCTTGGAGCAGCTTTGAAGAATCCTCAAGTTTTCGCTTTAAATCCTAGCCTTTTTCTCCCTTGAAACCTTGTTCTAAGTTAGAGAGGATGATTTAGCGTAATGTTACTGATTAGATATGTTTTAGCAATTGTTTAGGTATAAGAATGTCAAGTCTAGACTTTAAAAGGGTGGGAAAAGACAAAAATAAACCTTTAGAAAAAGTTGTCAAAAGTTATCCATGAGCCCATTTACGGCTCGTAGAAACTTTCACGACCTGTAAGGACCCTTCTATAAACTTTTGAACAAAATTTTGAGGCAACTGGAACTTTTCACGAGCCCAATCTACGACCCGTAGAATACTTTACAACCTATAGATGGATTCGTGAAGTTTGGGGCTAAAAAACTAAATTTTCAGAACTTTTCCATGAGCTCAATAGTCATACTTTAATCCACGACCTATAAAAGATTTCGTAGAACAACTCTGCACCAGAAAGGCTTGAGTAAAACAACCATAACTTTTGACCCCAAACTCTAAATGAGGTAAAACCAGTTGCTTTGGAAAGATAATTCAAAGAGCTTTCATTTAGTAGATCATGGGACACCTTCTCTGTATTCTAAGAGTTAAGATCATTTAAAATTGACCATTTCATAATCTAACACTAATAATTCAATTAATAGGAAAGTTTTGAACTTGGCTAAGTGTTAGGAGTCTCTCATGACCTTAATGCACTTTTCATATGTAAGAATGAGTCTCAAAACATTGGTGAATGTAAGAATAAGTCTATGGGGTGTCACAATATCTCCCCCTTGGGATCATTCATTCTAAAATGTCAAGCAACTAGGAGACCTATTAAGAAGGAACTCAAATACTCGAACACTCGAGCACTCATACTCCAGAAATCAACCTCAACTCAGGATTTAGAATTGTAAGACTATCTCTAACATCATCATTAGGCATAAATACAATCAAAGACAGGCATACTCAGATACTCATAGACTCAAGAAAAATATTAACTCAGCTTCTCATGTGTCCTCTTCAACAATACCTTTGCAGATGCAACCTCTTTAGTTCTCAACTTGCGAACTTGCCGATCAAGGATCTTGACCAGGATCTCTTCATAACTCAGATCATCCTTCACTCCAATGCTTTCAACAAGCACAACCAAGGATGGATCTCCCAAACACTTCTTAAGCATGGAAATGTGAAAGACCGGATGAATGACTGTCAGCTCTTATGGTAGCTCCAACTCACAAGCTACGTTTCCCACTCTTTTCACAATTTGGTAAAGGAAATGTATCGAGGACTCAAATTTCCTTTCTTCCCAAATCTCATTACACCTTTCATGGGTGACACGTTCAAGTATACTCAATCATTCACTTTGAACTCTAGGTCCCTTCTACTAACATCAGTGTAGGACTTCTGGTGACTTTGTGCAGTTCTCAATCTCTCTTGGATGATTTTTACCACCTTCATATCTTGGTGTACCAATCCTAACCTAATCAATATTTCTTCACCTATCTCTGACCATCCAATCGGTAATCTATATCTCCTCTCATAGAGGGCCTCATAAGGAGCTATTTGAATGCTCGAATGAAAGTTTTTATTAAACTCAATCAAAGGCAAGTAGTCATCCTAGTTACCTTTGAAGTCGATGCCACAGGCCCTCAACATATCCTCTAAGGTTTGTATCATACGCTCTGCCTAACCATCGGTCTGAAGGTGGAAAACAGTACTAAGGTTCAATTTTGAACCCACCCTTTCTCAAAAGACTTCCAGAATTGGATAGTGAATTGAGATCCTCTATCTGATATATTGGAAAAAGGAACTCCATGCAATATGATAATCTCTCAAATATGCAATCGAGCATAGTCCTCTGCTATATTAGTTGTCCTTACTGCAAAAAGTGGGCTAATTTAGTCATTCTATCAATAATCAACCATATCAAATTATGTTGTCTGTGAGACCTTGGTAAGCTTGTGATGAGATCCATATTGATTATCTCTCACTTACACTCTGGAATTTCAAAATTCTGAGCTACTCCGCATAGCCTTTGATGCTCAACTTTTACTTGTTGGCAGTTTGGGCACTTAAAAACAAAGTCTGCAATATCTCTCTTCATCCCACTCCACTAATAAACCTCTCTAAAGTCATGATACATTTTGGTAGACCCTGGATGGATAGAATACCTAGAGTTATAGGCTTTTTACATGATCCTGTCTCGAATACCATTAACATGTGGAACACACAATCTACTTTGGTACGTCACTACCCCATCTCTCCCTTTGACGAATGTCATCACTTTCTGGTTATGCACATCTTCCTTCAATTGGAGTAAAATGGGATCTTGGTTTTGCTTCTTCTTTACCTTTACTACAAGGGATGATGCTGATCCATTGTGTACAAGTATTCCACCATTGCTATATTCATCTAGTTGAACTCTCAATCGTGTTAATTTGTGCACCTCTTTAGCCAACTTCTCTTTTTTCTTCTTCCACATAAATAGTGTTTCCCATACACAACCTGCTAAGAGCATCAACAACCACACTAGCTTTACCTGGGTGGTAGAAAATGCTTATGTCATAGTCCTTGAGAAACTCAAGCCATCTCTTCTGCCTCAAGTTAAGCTCTTTTTGGGTGAATATATATTGCAGGCTCTTGTGGTCTGTGAATACGTCAACATGAGCTCTATATAAGTAGTGGCGCCAAATTTTGAGTGTAAATAAACTGCAGCCAACTCTAGATCATGAGTTTGATAATTCCTCTCATGATTCTTAAGTTCTCTAGAAGCATAGGCTATGAACTTAACTCTATGCATCAGAACACATCCCAATCATACTCTAGAAGCATCACAATAGATCGCAAAATCATCAGGCCTTTCAGGTAGAGTTAACACTGGTGCAGTCGTTAATAGTTTTCAACTCTTGAAAACCCTTCTCACACTCATCAAACCACTAGAACTTAGCTTTCTTCTGAGCCAGTTTAGTCAGTGGCGAGGATATAGAAGGGAATCCCTCAACAAATTTATGATAGTAACCAAGCAAAACCAGAAAACTCCTTATGTCAGTTGAAGAAATGGGTCTAGGCCAGTTCTTAACTGCCTTAATATTTTGCATATCTACTCGAATATCATCACCCAAAACAATCTGGCCCAAAAACACCATGGACTTGAGCCAAAACTCAAACTTGGAGAATTTTACATATAACTCGCTATCCTTGAGTGTCTGAAGAACAGTTCGAAGGTGATCAACATGCTTTGCCTCATCTCTGGAGTACACCAAAATATCATTGATGAACACAATTACAAACATATCAAGGTACTGACTGAATACTCTATTCATCAAGTCCATGAAAGTTGCAGGAGTGTTGGTCAATCTAAAGGACATTACTAGAAACTCAAAGTGGCCATATCAAGTTTGAAAGGCCATCTTCAGAATGTCACATTCTCTCACTTTCAACTGGTGATAGTCTGACCTAAGGTTTATCTTGGAGAAAACAGTGGCACTCTGAAGTTGGTCAAATAAATCGCCCATCCTTAGAAGAGGATATTTATTCTTAATGGTCACCTTATTCAATTGGCGATAATCTATACACATCCTGAGGGTACCGTCCTTCTTTCGCACAAATAAAATAGGAGAACCCCATAGAAAGACACTTGGCCTACTAAATCCCTTATCCAAGAGATCCTTCAACTGCTCTTTTAGTTCTTTCAACTCAGCGGGAGCTATTCAATATGGAGGAATAGAAATAGGCTGAGTATCGAAGAGAACATCAATACCAATTTTGATATTTCTATCAAGAGAGACTCCAAGTAAATCATCAGGGAAGACACAGAAAATTCATTAACAACTGAAACAGACTCAAATGGTAGAGACTCTACATCATCAATCTTAACTCGCACGAGGTGATAGATATACCCTTTCGAAATTAGATTTCTGGCCTTAAGGTAGGAAATAAACCTACCCTTAGGCACTACCAAACTAACCTTCCACTCTATAATAGGCTCACTTAGAAATTAGAACTTGATTGTCCAGTTTTTATAGTTGACAGAGGCATAACAAGCGTAAAGTTAATCCACGCCAAAGACCACATTAAAGTCAACCATCTCTAACTAAATAAAATTAGCAAGAGTATCCCTATGATAGATGGACAATACACAATCTCTGTAAACCCTTTTGGCTATGATAGACTCACCAGTGGGAGTAGAAACACTAAAGGGCTCAAGAAGACATTCAGAAAGTATCTCAAACTATCTAGCCACATATGGAGTTACAAATGATAAAGTGGCACCTGGGTCAAGAAAAATATACACATCATGGGAAAAGACTTGAAGCATACTTGTAACCACATCTGGTGCAATTTCCTGATCCTGTCGATTTTCCATCGTATACAGATGATTTGCACCTTCACCCATATTATTAGTGGCACCTCTCTGATATCTAGTGAATGGGGTTGCTACTAAAGACTGAGATTTATTACCTCTATCGTCCCACCTCCTCATTGGACACTCATTTTTAAAGTGGCCAGTCTGTCTGTATTAATAGCAAGCATTTTTTCCCTCACGACATTCTCCTAGGTGGAGTCTGCCATACTTTCCACATGGTAGTTTTCCCTTTGAACCTTGAGTTGCACTAGCATCGAATTGACAACCCTGAGCGTTGGAATTCTGATGGCCCTGTGACTTCTTATCATACCTATTACTCGAAGTTAGTACACTTGTTGAGGATGGTGAATAATTTGGAGACCTCTTCTAAAAATAGGACTTATCCCCCTTACCTTGCTTATGCTGGCTAGACTCATGCCCTGATGATTTAGCCTTCTTTCTCAAATGCTCCTCCCTATCCCTCTTCTTATCCTTCTCAAGTTGTTTCACATACACCATAACTCTAGAGATGTCTATGCCCGGAATCAGCAATGTCGCCTTGCACTCTTGTTTTATATGTTTGCCCAAACCGAATATAAACTTTCTCATTTTAGCTCTCATGTCAGGAATCATCTCTAGAGAATACCTGGATAGTTGTATGAACTTGAGGCTATATTCTTTAACAGTCATTCCCACCTGCTTCAAATTGACAAACTCCTAAACCTTTGCTTCCCTCAACTTTCATGAAAAGAAGTGGTCAAGAAAGGCAATCTTGAAATCATCCCAAATGGAAGGCTCAACATCCTCACCTCGGGTCTCTTCCCATTGATTGTACCAAACATTTTCCACAACCTTAAGTTGATAGGAAGTAAGTTCAACTTCCTCAGTCTTAGTCTCATACATAGCTTTCAACACCTTCCACATCTCATGAATAAAGTTTTGGGGGTCTTCCTCAACCTTAGACCCTGTGAAGACTGGTGGGTTCAACCTTAGAAAATCTCTAAGTCTTGTTGTGGCAGTTGTCTCTTGGGAGCTAGAACTAGGAGCCTGTGATCTCCAATTCCCACTCTGAGCGGCTACTAGTTGGGTGAGCATAGTAATAGCTCCTCTGAAATTAGTTTCTATAGTAAGAGCAGGTGGAGAAATAGGTGTTTGTGGGACACTGGTGGCTCTAGTTGGTTGACCTCGACCCCTCATCTCCATCTGAGTAGGCACCTCTAGTGGGGGATTCTTAGCATTAGAGGCTAAAACATCTCTTTGGGTGGTGGTATGCTTAGGAGGCATGATGTGCAAATGCGTAACGCATGAATCGGATAGATACTTTAATAGAGTTAAATTCTATTGCATAAACTCATAATACAAGAAAAGTGTAACAATTTCTAATGTCCTATAACCTCCTGCTTATAAAGTGTGGTGCACAACACACCTATAAATAAGACTCTACTAGACACGGCTTCATAAACTCTCTAGGACACTTGAACTCTGTGCTCTGACACCAAGTTTTGCATGCCTCGGGAGGGTACCCATGGCATGGCCGACACTCAAAAACTATTTCTAGCCCCTAAGCAAACCACTCAGACTCATCACATTTGTTCAATCATATTCTAATAGCGGAAGAAATCAATGAATAAGAATACTTAAAGAAAAGAAAATGATAATTAATAATAAAGGGGCAAAAAGCCAAACAATCTTCCATCAAACTGGGTAAGACTAGTATGAAAGAAACTAGCCAATAATAACATCCAATTATAACTTAACAGTCTAGTCTATGAAGCCTCTAAACATCTAACTAAGTGATGTCAATGATAGGCCTATGGCTACCTCAAAATATAATAAAATAAGTCTAAACTCAAAGCTAGAAAGAAACATGACATCCTTTGAAAGTAAGGGAGGACTCACCAATTAGTTGGATGTTGTAGGTCCTCAATGGGGCGCCTATTTATAACCGCTAGTACCTATCCCTGCATCATGAAAAGATACAGACCTAAATGGATATCAGTACGTAGAATTTACGAGTATGTAAAATGGCAGAATGAAACATGTAAGGGAAGAATAATATCAACTCAAAATAGCTCAACTCAGGAAGTAAGAAAATAAATCATCAAGTCAAAAGTCTATGGTAAGAATACAGTTTAGACAATGACCACTCATTTACCATCTCATCCCATCCACTCTAAGTACTAACAAGACCTTTGTTGGGAGTTTCTCTAACCGACAACCATCACCTATGAGCCTGTGATGATATAACAAAGCAATTTCATTGACACATCCATCAAATACCTTTCCAGGATAGAGGACATCCAATCAGTGGACCCACAATAATAACATCAAGTCCTCTTTTGGGGATAATAAAGAAACATCTGTTTTTATGGTCCAATCCTCTCCTACGTTGGCCACGTAGTTATTGAGTTCGAGTTGGACTTACTCTTACTCAATTTGGTGCTCAATACTCGTCCCAAGACTGAATATGCTCATAAGATCTCAAACCTAAGGTTATCTCATTCATTTAGTCTCATTGGATATTTTTCAACTCAATTCATCACATCAGTCATCAACTATTTGGTTATATTCTTTTAAAGTTCAATTCTTGACTCATAAAGACTCAATCATGCATCACTCAGACTCATAGCATTCAAGAAAGCAATAACAAAGTCAAAAACATTCAGGAATTCATTAGATTCTTTAGGCTCAATTTATATTCATGCAATGCCCATTTAAGCGTAATATGCAAAAATAACAAGAATTTAGTCTAGGATTCATGTAGGAAGTAAAATCAGTTATTTTCAAGTATTTAATTCATAAAATAGTAATTTCATACAAGATTAGATAAATATACATCAGAATTTAAGGAAAACCTTCATGAAACAGTCATGGGAGACTCAATTTACTCATAACTCCATCAATTGGGGTTATGGGGAATATAGAAGAACAAAATCCATGTTTGGATTAGTCTAACATACCTAGAAGTTTAAGTCTTAGAGCAACTTGGAAGAGTCCTCAATTTTTCACTTCAAACCGTAGCCTTTTTCTTCCTTGAAACCTTGTTCTAAGTTGGAGAGGGTGATTTAGCATAATGTTACTGATTAGATATATTTTAGGACTTATTTAGGTATAGAAACATCAAGTCTAGGCTTTCAAAGGATGGGAAAAGATCAAAATAATCCTTTAGAAAAAGTTATCAAAAGTTATCCATGGGGCCATTTATGGCCCGTAGAAACTTCCACGACCTGTAAGGACCCTTCTATAAACTTTTGGACAAAATTTTGAGGCTGTTGAAACTTTTCACGAGCCCAATCTATGGCCTGTAGAATACTTTACGACCTGTAGATGGATCTATGAAGTCTGAGGATCAAAAACTAATTTTTCAGAACTTTTCAACGAGATCAACAGTACAGGTCATACTTTAATCCATAACCCATAAAAGATTTCGTAAAACAACTCTGCACCTGACAGTCTCCAGTAAAAAAACTATCACTTTTGACCTCGAACTCTAAATGAGGTAAAACCAATTGCGTTGGAAAGCTAATTCAAAGAGTTTTCATTTGGTAGGTTATAAGACACTTGGTTCTCTGTGTACTAAGACTTATAATCATTTAAAGTTGACCCTTGCATAATCTAACATTAGAAACTCAATTTATGGGAAAGTTTTGAACTTGGGTAAGTGTTAGGATTCTCTCATGACCCAAATACACTTCTCATATGTTAGAATGAGTCTCGAAACATAAGTGAATTTAGGAATAAAGCTATGAGGTCTCACAGTCATGTTCTAACACAGAATTATGAGATCGGGTGTCACGTTCTGATATGATATATATTGGATTAGGTGTCACGTTCTGACACAATAATAATAAAAGAAAATTTATTAAAATAATTTAATATACTCAATCCCAAAGAATCCATCTCCCCAAAAGAAGCGTGATGTAGAGGCCTAAGTCCTTATGTGTATTCTGGATATTATTGATTGTTTATATACTTATTTCTTGTTGTTATCACATGTTAAGTGTTATAGTTGATTTTTTGCTCTTATTTTGTACATATTAATTTTTATTTTGAGTTGGGCGATGATACCTACTGAGTACATATTGCCCATACTGACCCCTACTTGTATTTCCTTTGTTTTGATATTTGGAGTGCAGTGAGTGTTCCAGCGACTTCGACTCACCCTCAGCTCTAGTATGTCTCCAGCATATCGGATTCTAGGGTGAGCTATCCTCTCAGCACATGTCAGAATCTCTCGGTTAGGGAATAATGTCCTTAGCTTTCGGACATGAACTATTTTATTCATTTATTTGGTGTTGATATTCTTAGACTTGGTATTTTGAGATTAGTGTCCTTGTTGTGATAACTTTTACATTTTGGGGAACATTATGTAATAAACTTAGAGATCTTTGGTTGATTCTGGCATTATGAGTTTAAACTTTCGACTACTATCATATTTTATAAGTTGAACTACTAATATAGATTAGGTTGTGTATGTTAGTTCGCCCACCTAGGAGGAGAAGTGTGGGTGCCACTTATGGCTCATGTTGGATCGTGACAAATAATCTCAAAAATCAGGTAATTTCAAATAACACAATCGTATATGTATATCAAAATTTATCTGAGACGGTTGAATCAACAAACAAACCTTAAGAACTAATTAGACAAAATATGAAAATTAGTTTGAATGATAATGTTAAAAGAAAATAAACAACCTAAACATTTTAAGGAGATAAATTATGCACATAACATCTAATCCTAGTAAACAAGAAATAGTAAGCGGTAGAAAATGAAATCAAACCTAATTTAAGTGTTTCCAAAGCATTTTCATCGATTTAGCTTGACCAAAATTATTGGTGATCGTTCTATCCTTCGTCAGAGATGGGACAGAGAGGAGTTTGGGGATGATTTGGGTCGTTGCATGGTGATTTTGGATGTTGTATGGTCGGGTTCGGACCGAGGAAGGATGGAACAAGAGGGGTCAACCGGTTAGGCGAACAAGGAGAGAGAGGGTTGCTGGATCTGGTGGTCGTTATCACTGGAAAACAAAGAGAAGAAGGTTTTTTGGTTGTTGGTGCGGAGATGGAGGAAATAAGGGAGAGGGGTTTCGTCGGCTGGTTTAGGAGATGACAAGAAGAGAAGAAAAGGAGAAAAAGGTGACAGGGGTCATTTGGACGGAGCAACGAGGATTGGCTAGAAAAGAGAAAAAGAAGGGGTCGTGGTAGTGATGATATGATAGGGGAGAAGGGTAGAGGGAGAAAAGGACATTCCTAGTAGTTGCTGACGGCCGCCGGCGGGAGACGGAGGAGAGAAGGGAGAGATAAGGGGAGACTATTTGGTGAGGTGAAAGAGGAAAATGGAAAAGTGATAAGGGTTTTGGGGGTTATTTGATCAAGAAAGAAAAATAAAGACGTTAATGATTATGGATCGTTGGATCAATGAAATGGATGGTCATGATTAGTTCTTGATCAAATGGGTTGGATTTTAGGTCAAGAAATGGGTCATCCAGATTAAATTAAATGAAATTGGGTTGAGAATTTAAAATTTAGCCACAAATTAATCCAAATTGACTAAAATTGAAAGAAATTGTGTAGCAAATGACTAGGATTGAAAGGAATTTGATTAAAAAGGCTATGAATTAAATAAATTGGGATAAATTTGAATAGATTATCATCTAATTAATAATTATAACATACAAATTTATACAATATTTTAAAATAATTATTTTATGTAAAGAAAAACGTATAAAATATATTAAAATTGTTATGTACATATTTAAAAATGTTATTTTAAATTAAAAATTGGTAAAATGGTAAATAATTGAACAAGTAAATAAATAAATAAATTATATTTAAAATATGACACTAAAATAATAATAATGAGTATATCACTAATACTAAGTAAAAATCATGGAAGTAACAATTAATATGATATTAATAATGAAAATAACGAATATTACTACTCATACTATCACTAAGATAATAATAATAATAATAATAATAATAACAAAAGATTAATAAAAAAATGACAAACTAATTAATGAACACATTTAAAAAATATACAATTATTTGGGTAAAATTGAAAATAAACTCATTTATTTTAAAAAGCTTTTAAAATACCTATTTAATCAAATGGCAATCAAAAAATATTATAGGTCGGTCACAATTGGGTGTCAACAGTGACACTGTTGCTAAGACACCTTCTATAGAGTCTATTCCAGTGGTTGGTGAGTTTTCAGATGTGTCTCCTACTGATTTACCGTGAGTTCCTCCTAATCGAGACATTGATTTTGCTATTAACCTTGAGTCAGGCACTAAGCTCATTTCTATCACTCCCTGTCAGATGGCTCCAGCTGAGTTGAAGAAGCTAAAGGAGCAGCTCCAGGATTTGTTGAGTAAAGGCTTTATTCGCCCCAGTATTTCCCCTTGGGGCGCCCTAGTCCTATTTGTGAAGAAAAGGGATGGATCTCTAACAATATGTATTGATTATAGACAGTTGAACAAAGTGACTATCTAGAACAAGTGCCCACTTCCTCGCATAGATAATTTATTTGACCAGCTTCAGGGAGCTACATTATTTTCTAAGATAGACTTGAGGTCTAGGTATCATCAGCTTCGTATCCGGCTATCATATATTCCCAAGATAGTCTTTTGAACCAGGTATGACCCTTATGAGTTTCTTATTATGTCCTTTAATTTGACTAATGCCCTTGTAGCAATTATAGAGTTGATAAATGGGGTATTCTGGTCGTATCTAGATTAGTTCATGATTATGTTCATCGATGAAATCTTAGTGTATTCCAAGATTGAAGAGGACCACGTGAGGCATTTGAGGATTGTGCTCCGAGGCTTAGGGAGGAGAAGTTGTATGCAAAATTCTCCAAGTGTGAGTTTTGGTTAAGTTCAATAGCATTCTTGGGGCACGTGGTGTCTAAGGAAGGTGTTCGAGTCAACCTAATAAAGATTGAGGTCGTTCGGGGTTGGACTAGGTCTACCTCAACTATAGAGATTTATAGTTTTTAGGTTTGGTTGGCTATTATCGCCGTTTTGTTCACGGTTTCTCCACTATTGTAGATCCATTGACTAGACTCACTCAGAAGAATATGATATTTTATTGGTCTGATGAGTGTGAAAAGAGCTTCCAAAAGCTCAAGTTATTGTTGACTATAGCTCCTATTCTGACATTACCGGAGGAGGGTGTTGATTTCACTATTTATTGTGATGCTTCTGGAGTAGGTCTAGGTGGTGTGTTGATGCAGAAAGGGAAATTTATTGCTTATGCTTCTAGACAGTTGAAGACCTTTGAGAATAACTACCTCACTCATGATTTGGAGTTAGCTACAGTTGTGTTTGTGTTGAAGTTATGGCGTCACTATCTATATGGAGTCCATTGTGATATCTTTACTGACTATCACAGCTTACAGTATATCTTTAGTCAACGGGATCTGATTCTGAGACAAAAAAAGTGGATTGAGCTTCTAAAGGATTATGATTTGACTACTTTCTATTATCTCGAGAAGTCCAATGTGATGATCGATGCATTAAGTAGAAAGACTTCCAACATGGGGAGTTTGGCAGCTATTCGGGTTGAGAAGTGATTGTTGTCTAGAGATGTTTAGAGATTGGCCAATAGGTTGGTGAGGTTACAAATTTCAGAGTAGGGTGGAGTGCTTGCTACTATTGAGGCTCGTTCATCGTTGATGAATCAAATTCATAAGAGATAGTTTGAAGATGAGAATTTATGTATAATCCGAGACAAAGTGGCTAGAGGTGAAGCTAGAGAGATAATTCTTGATTCATATAGTGTTCTGATGATTGAGAGTCGTATCTGTGTACCCAAGGTAGGAGATTTAATCAGATTCATACTTGAGGAGGCTCATTGTGCTAGGTATTCTATTTATCCAAGGGCAGCAAAAATGTACCATGATCTGAGTCAGCATTATTGGTGGCTTAGTATGAAGAGAGACATATCATAGTTTGTAGTCAAGTTCTTGACATGTCAGCAGGATAAGTGTGAGCACTTGAGGCCAGGTGGAGAGTTGTAGAGGATGTCCATTCTCAAGTGGAAGTGGAAACGCATTGCTATGGACTTTGTAGTTGGCCTACCTCCTACTGTTGGGAGTTTTGATCCTATTTGGGTAGTGGTGGATTGATTGACCAAGTCTGCTCACTTCATTCTAATTAAAGTGCAGTATACCACGGAGAGACTGGACCAACTTTATATTAGTTAGATAGTGAGACTTCACGAGATCCCAGTATCCATTGTGTCAGATCGAGGCTCACTATTTACTTCATATATTTAGAGGGTCTTACAGCATGGCTTGGGTACCCATTTAGATTTGAGTACAACTTTTCACCCCCAAACCGATGGCTAGTCTAAGAAGACCATTCAGGTATTACAGGATATGCTACGAGCCTGTGTTGTTGATTTTGGAGCTAGATGGGACCAGTATTTGGCCTTAGCAGAACTTGTGTACAATAACAATTATCATTCTAACATTCAGATGGCTCTTTTTAAGGCCATGTATGGACGGAGATGCAGATCGTTCATAGGTTGATTTGACACAGTAACGATGGTGAGTATGGGTGTTGACATGTTAAGAGATGACCTTGACCAGGTACGATTGATTCAGAGTGGATTGGTGACAGCCTAGAGTCACCAAAAGAGTTATACTGATAGGTGGGTTTAACCTTTAGAATTCACGATTGGTGATATGGTTTGGTTGAAAATCTCACCTTTAAAGGGTGTCATGAGATTCGAGAAGAAAGGAAAACTTAGTTCGAGGTTCACTAGCCCTTTTGAAATTCTTGATAGAGTGGGTGATGTGACTTATAGACTTGTTTGACCACCCAACCTATCTTCAGTCCATCCTATTTTTCATGTTGTGATGTTGCAGCATTACATTTCGAATGAGTCTCATGTGATTTCTATGGTTTCAGTTGAGTTGAGCCCTGATTTGACTTATAAGGAGTAGTTGGTGGCTATTTTGGATAGGCAGGTGAGGAAGTTGATGACTAAAGGGATTGTTTTAGTAAAGGTCCAGTGGAGCCATAGGCCACAGATTGAGGCTACATAGGAGATAGAGTCAGATATACGTGCCTGATAGCCTCAGTTATTTGAGCCTTCAGGTATGTCCCTTATCTAATTATTTTTAGTAGTGGATGATGTAATGACCTCGAAGGTTATTTTTTATATTTTTGATAAAATTACCCTTTTACCCTTCTCGAAAGCTACCTTGGATAATTTTTTATTGAATCTAAAAGTTGAATTTTGAAAGTTTTGTAAAAAGTTAAAGTTTTTAAAAAAGAAAGAGTTTTCAAAGGTGTTAAGTTGGAAATTTTGGGTTTTGAGGTCATTTTGACTTTCAAGTATTAAAATTTGATTTTATAGATTCCATCAGTTCTGGAATGCCGAATTTGATCTAGGAGAACTTGCAGAAATGAATTTGGAGTTAAAATGAAGATTTTGGGACAAAAATTGCATTTCTAGTTCATTTTTTGATCATAGGTTTGACTTTGGTCAACATTCGGAGTTCGGGAGCTCGAATTAAAATTTTATTAGTTTCGGTGGTTCCGGGTGATGAAACTAACGCTAGAAATAGCTTCGTTGTAATTTTTAGAACTTCCGAGAATATTTTGAGTTTTTTAGTCCAAAACTAGTTTAAATGATCTTTCTCGAGTTTGGGACCACGGAGGTTTCAAATTCGAATTCTGACAGTTCCATTGAGTTTGGATCATCATTTTTGTTAGGATTCTATGTTTGATTTATGTTTACGAGGTTGCAAACGAATATTTGAGGGTCCAGTCTTAATATTTGAATATTGTGTGTTGTTGGTTCATTACTGTATCTGGTGCATCTGGCATCAATGTTCAGTGTCTTCGTAGAGGTCAATGAGTGTAAACCTCCATGTTTGCAAGATTGGTCCGCGTTCGTGGAGACCAATCAGTCAGACCTCTACGTTCGCGGGGTGGCTGCCGCGTTCGTGGAGGGTTAATTCCTCAGCTTCTACGTTCGTGGAGCATAAGCATCTATGAAATAGTAACCTCTTTTAAATCACGTATTTTAATCACTTTTCACCATTTTCAACCCTTCAAGCTTCGTTTTCAAGAGAGATTTCGAGGTTTTTCAAGGCAAATTGATTGGGTGACTATTTTCTAACCTATTTCATTCATTTCTATCGATTAATTCATGTGTTTTAACTTATTTTGAGATTTTAATGGTGAAATTTGGGGATTTCTTGAACTTTGATTTTCAAACTTTAATTGATGATTTCTCTCTCATTTTAGCTCCATTTTTTAAATGATTTTTACTGTTGGACTCCTTGTTACTTAGGAAACATTTTCATGTATTAATTTCTAGATTTCGGCTACTTTCTCCGGCATAGAATTTTTGACCATTTTTTTTGCCCGAATTAATTGATTTTAGTATCATTAGATTCATTATGTGATTGTGATGCTATATTTGAATAGATTGTGGTGATTTGAATTATCATGGAAGGGGAAAAGTGGCAAATTTGACTTGATACAAGACTTTAATTGAGGCAAGTGGACTTCTAATCTTTTGTTAAGTGTGATTGAACCTTGTATGCTCCTATATATATATGTGATTGAGTGTTTTGGAGTTGAATTGTATCATCTTAGGCTTTGATCGTGAGATTCAATGGGGGTCTCACATAGACCATGTATCCATGAACACTCCCTTCTGAGGCAGTCATCTGGTCAGCGGATGTATATCGTAGGATAGACATGTATCACGATTATTTGACATTGCATCGCATTATTTACATCTCATGATATTCACTCCATCTCATATCATACCTATTTCTATATTACCACTATATTGTGTATGGAATTGTATGTTTATTGTGTCATTGACTTGAGTAATTGTTGGATATATCTATATATAAATGTGTGTTGAGACATTATGTCAGGTGATGAGTATATCTATATTATTTTGACTTGTATATTATATTGTTATGGGACTTTTCTGAGTGTAGAGTTGTAGTTCAGCGGTTTGTGGTTGGGAGTTAAGGAGCACTTGTGTTCTTCATTGCTTTACTTTGGGTTAGTTCCATTTCGCTAAGTACCCTGTTGTTTGGTGCTCACTCTTTGATACATTTTCTAGGTTGTGAACCTGGTCCACCTTGCTAGCGTCTTGATTATATTGGATCGAGCTTTAGATATATTGAGAGGTAGTTGTTTGTTCCTTCGGCAGACTTCAGAGATTCTACTATTATGTTTTATTCTATTTGACGACTAGACATCATGACATGTATTTCATTTAAGTATTCTATACTTAGAGGATTTTACATGTGATACCAGTTCTTGAGATGGTTGTATTTGATTTTCTTTCGCGTATCTATTTTATTAGACTATTATCTTCCACTTCTATTGTTTCATTAAGTTGTTTAGGTTTTAGGCTGACTCACCTTGGTGGGTTAGGTGAGTGTCATCACACTCGAATTTTGGGTCGTGACAAGTTTATAGTATGACTTACATAAAATTTAAATAACATATGCTACTTCGCTGTCCCAATTTATATGGCATTGATAAAAATTTCATCAAATTTTGAAATTATCAATTATTGTGATCTATAGTCTTTTTACATTATTTCAAGTAATACATAAATGTTTTGATATATTTACATTATATTTTTTAAAAGTATTTTTTTAACACAAATAGAATCATTGAAAGATATTAAAATAGTTATTTAGTTTTATTTGTTCAGTTTAAAAAAATAACTTTAATAGTTATAGTTAAAAGAAAGATATTAAAATAGTTATATTTGATTGAAAGTAAAAATAGTTATGATTAATAAAAAGTAATTGATCAAAGTGATATAACAAAATCATAATTGAAACAGCTGAAAAAGATATATTAGGGGTAATGTCGTAAATTTATAGTTAAAACAACTAAAGAAATATAATCAAACAGTTGAAGCAGACACGTCAATAAGAAGTTGCCTTAAAAAATTAAATTAAAGATTTATAAAATATTTTTATGGACCCCATATAATAAAAGAACAAAATTGCTTCTTCACATTTATTACACAGTAATCATAAAAGGGTAAATTACGTAACTAGACAAACATATGGTATATATTTACATTTTACCTCTATAGTTTGAAAAATTATAATTTATAGTTATATTTAGGATTTTTTTGTTATATTTTCTCTCCTCTCTTTGTTTCTGTCGCCTCTCTCCTCTGTGTAATCTCTTGCCAAATATACAAATACATATATATACCAATCGCATATATATAATATTTGGTAGATATACATATTTAATTCGAAATATATACATATATAATTCACCTCTTTCCACTCTCTGCCCTCTCTCGCTCGCCTCTCTCCTCTCTTTCTCAAACTCGCTTTTCTTTCTCCTCCCTCTCCCAATCTCGTTTACCAGATATACAAATACATATGTATATTAGTTACACATATACAATAATTTAGTAGATATACACATATTTGACAAATATACATATACAATTTGTCTCTCTCCACTTTTTGTCCTCTCTCGCTCGCCTCGCTCCTCCCTCTCTCAATCTCGCTCGCCTCTCTTCTATAATATGTAGCTAAAAATTATAATTTTAGCAAATTATAGCTATTTTTGCTTTGTCATGTTTCAAGTGTTTGCTCTTTTTGAAAAATCCGCATAATAAAATATAATGCCCGACCAAATGCCTTATTTTTCGAGTAAAGTTTACAAATATCTCTTTTAGGAGATGGTATTAATAAAATGCCCCAATAAGGGTGGCTTTGCAAAAATGCCCAATTCCTTTAAAATTTTATTTTGAGACCAAATTGCCCCTCAACTATTTTATAAAATTAACTGTTGCCTTATAGGCAAGATCTTACACTGCTAAATATAAGTATAACTTATCAGAAACACTAAAACCCTTAACTTAGAGGCAACAGAAAGAGCAACTTATGCCTCATGGGCAAGATGTTACACTATTGTGTTTAGTATAATTTCTGAGATACGCTATAATTCTTGCCTTTGAGACAATACCTGTTTATGCCTGATGGGCAAGATCTTGCACCTTTGAATGTAAAGTATAACTTATTGAACATATTATAACTTGAGTTATTTATTGAAAAAGACATTTAACAAAAAAAATTCTTATTTTAATTATGGATCTAACAAGCAATTTGCATAAGTTTAAAAAAAATAACTTTGCCTTATAGGCAAGATCTTACGTTGTTGAATGTAAGTATAACTTATCAAATACAGTAAAACACTTGACTTATAGGCAACAACAAGAGTAACTTATGCTCCATGGGCAAGATGCTGCACTATTGTGCTCAGTATAAGTTCTGAGCTACGCTATAACTCTTGTCTTTGAGGCAGTACCTATTTATGTCTCATAGGTAAGAAAGGAAAAGGACAGAAAAGTAATTTGGTCAACTTAAAATTAAAAAATGAGTATTTTTGTAACACTTTTTTTATTGGGGGTAAAAAGTTAAGACCAATCCATTTTTGGAGCACTTAGTGTAATTTTCTCTTATTTTTCATTTTTAAATGCAACACTTTTGATAATCCAAAAATTTAACCAAACGGGCTAGAAGATGTAGTTGCAGCCCAAACCAAATAGAGTTGATGTCTGGCCCTCGGGCCTGCCTTGTTTTAAATTAGGGTTTGTTTCTTCTTCTATAAATTCTACTGCATGGCCGCACCTCAGTTTATTTCTTTTGTAAACGCCGAATAGTTTAATCTACCTGTGTACTGTTATTTTGATTTTAACTACGGATTTCTTTTTCATCACAATGATCTTCCTTTTACTTTATTGAGACATCTAATTATTTTCTTGATGTTTGATCTTTCGTTTAAAAATAAGAAGTTATAGTGGTGTTGCGGTGATTATAACAAAATTCTTCTTTCTGAGTGCTATTGCTATGGCATGATAGACCCTTTTACACCCATAGAATATGAGCAACAACCTATCGGTTTTTTTCCATATTATTTTTCTCTATGCATTTACACATACATTAGTAGTAACAATTACCTGATTTAGCTGATAAATTGTAGATCATTTTATTAATTTATTAATTGGCAGGGGTGGATCTAGTATTTGGAAACAATTTGAATTTGTTGAGGTCAAAGTCTGAAATATTTTACAATGAAGGAGTTGGCTTCATTACATACATGGCATTTTGTTTTTGCCTTGTTCTATTTAGGTCTCTCCTAAATTGAGAAAGGTGGTGTTTAAAGCCCTAAATTTTAATTCAAGAAATTGGGGTTACGCACACCTCCAAATTTGTGTAATAAATCATTGAACCAGACATAAGGCAGGTGTTACCACATTCATGATTGTGGAAAACCGTTGAATGTCTGGAACAGTAAATGGTGTTCTTCGTTGCCCGATAGTTCACTTTTATGACTACTCGAGCTACATCAGAACCCCATATGCACATCTTTTTCACACATTTCTGCAAGTTTTATGCAGTTTGATGTATTACTGTTCGCTTTCTCCTCTGTTTATTAATTAAAATATGTTTGTCCCAAAGTAACTGTTGATTTATCCTTTGGTGCTTGAACAGTCTTCAGCTAGCATAGATTTATTATTAGCACAAATAAATAGGAAATGAATAGTTGAGAGATATACTAAGCTATTATTGTTTTAACCGGTGTCAGTTTTATTGGTTTGAGCAATAAGCTTGAGGCACTTTATGTTTTGATCAACTTACATTAGCTCAAAATCTTGGAACCAGTAAATTAGAAAAACTGAACCTTAAAATAAAGAATAACAACAAAAAGCAAATAGAACTGGGCTATATGTGCCGATTGAAAGAGGAATTTTGATGTAATTAGGACCATAATCGTGCTAGAGATGTCCAATATATCTCAAAAGTTGATTTAGCCTAGCCTCTTGAGGTTGAGTCTTTAGGGTTAAGGTTGGAGTATGGTCTCAGGTACTGAATTGTGGATTGTCTAACGTGTCCTATGTCCTGGAGTTAGTGTCCTATCTTGGCTGCCAAATTTGGGGCATGGTTAATTTTTTGTTTCGACCTTCCGTGGTTGGTCGGTTCGATGTCTTTTTTTTTAATCCAAAAATTAGAAAATGCAAATTGATCTTTTTAATTAAAAACAATTGAGAAATTGGTCAGGTTGTTTTTTTCAAGGGATATTATTTTGGAGTATTTATCTAAATAATAAATTATGCTTCTTCGGTTCATTTTTACTTTGACTCATACTATTTCAGAATGTTCAATAATATTTGTTCAGTTTATGAAATCAAGAAATAATTTTACACTTAATTCTTAATTTATCTTTCTCATTAATTATAATTATTTTTCTATTACATTTTTCAAAATATTATATTAATTATATTCAAAGGGTGATTTGATAAAATTACCCCTATTATTTATTACTTTTTAATTTTTGTGCCAAGTCAACAGGGGTCAAGTAAAAATGGACAAAGGGAGTATATCAAATATTACCCTTTTTAAGGTAAATATTAGCGGTTTATAACATATTTTATCAATAAATTACCCTATTTTTCTCTTTTTTTTTTCTTTTCTTTTCTATGATGTTTTTCTCTTTTCTTTTTATTCCCTTTTCTCTCTCTTTCTCCCTCTCCATTCAATTCATCATCTTTAATATTATATATTACTATGAATTTTATATTATTATTTCAATAAATATAATACATTTTTAATAATATAAATTAATTAAATTGTACTGAAATATTTAAAATTTACACATAATACTTATAATATGTATTATTTACTGAATTTAAAATGTATTATAGTTATTTTTATTATTTTTTCTCATTAATGATGTTAAAATAGTTAGTATATTAAAAATTTATTACTTATATTCTTCACGTGCATTAAAAATGTTTAATGTATTACAATTGTAGTTTTTATTTATTTATTTTTATTAATGGTGTCAAAAAATATTATATCTGAATTTCAAATATTTAAACACTATTTAAATTAGTTTGTAACAAAAGTATAATTGTATTTGGTAAGAATTAAAATTAAGCTAAAACTCATAATTTAGGTTAAATAATAGATTATTTATGTAATGACCATATTATTTTATTGTAAAATGCCAACTTCTCAATGTTGACTTTTAATTTATTCATTTTAAGTGGTGTTGAATTGGGATTGGTTCTCGACTTCCAATTCTTAGGTCTAGAGTCACCCAACTCTTTTTTAATTCATTTTAGCCAAACCCTTCATAGTACAAATTTTGAGCTGATTTTTTCTCAATTTTAGTCTA
This sequence comes from Solanum aculeatissimum, assembly GCA_038996855.1. NCBI lineage: Eukaryota > Viridiplantae > Streptophyta > Magnoliopsida > Solanales > Solanaceae > Solanum > Solanum aculeatissimum. The sequence continues at coordinate 21,244 of JBCEWC010002097.1, forward strand.
TTCAACTTATTTGATATCTCTAAACTTGACTACCAAAATGTCCTTTATTCAATTGTGTAATCTTAGTTGTAACTGGGCTAAAAAGGTATTATTGCAACTATTTTAAACAACAATAACAACATACGTAGTGAAATTTCACGAGTGGGTCTAGGGAGAGTAAAATGTACGCATACCTTACCACTATCTCATAGAGATAGAGAGGTTGTTTCCAGAAAACCCTCATCTCAAGAATCAATCCCCATAAACAGAATATACTAGATATGAAATAAAAGGGGGAAAAAAGAAAGAACGACTAATAATGAAAAACAAATATAGTATGTAAATATGAAAAAGTAACAAATATAAGACGGATAATGACAACACAAGATATAAAACACGACTACTCCTACCAACCTACTATAACACAAGGCTAAACCTCCACTCCCGAATGGTCTCATTCCTAACCTTATCACTCTTGGTATGTCCACACATCCATCTCAATATCTTTATCTCCGTGACTTGCATCTTCTGAACATTTGAGATTTTTATTGGCCAACATACAACAAAGACGGTTTAACCACCATACAATACTCCAAAGATAAGCCTCTATTTCGTCCATGCTGCCCTAATACGATGTTTGACATCATTGTTCATATCGCCAATACTTTGAATGATGGACCTAAGATATTTAAAGTTTTCACTCTTGGGAATGGATTGAGTGTCAAGCCTCACTTCAATGTATGCCTCATCCCTCACAACACTGAATTTACACTCCAAGTATTTTATTTTGGTCCTGCTCAGTTTGAACCCTTTTGATTCCAAAGTCTATCTTCAAACCTCAAATGCGACACCTCATAACTCTATTCTTACATGTACCTAGGTTTCAAGACTCATTCTTACTTATGGGATATGGATTAGGGTCATAAGAGACTTCTAACACTTAGTCGAGTTCAAAACTTTCATATAAATTGAGTTTCTAGTGTTAGATTATACAAAAGTCAACTTTAAATGATCATACATCTTAGTACACAAAGAATTAAGTAGCCTATGACCTACCAAATGAAAGGTCTTCGAATTAGATTTCCAACACAATTGATTTTTTACCTCATTTAGAGTTTGGAGTCAAATGTTATGACCGTTATATTGAAGATTTCCAGAGTAGAGTTGAAAGTACGAAACCTATTACGGGCCATGGATTGAAGTACGACCCGTCTGGTATCTCATGGGAAGAAGTTCTGAAAATTCAATTTTAAGCCCCAGACTTCACAGATCCATCTATGGGTCATAAAGGAATCTATAGGTCATGCTTTGGTCTTGTGAATCATTCTAGTACCCTCAAATTTTGCCCAAAGATTTTACGGAACGGGTCTCATGAGTCGTGAAAGTTTTTACGAATTGTAAGCGGGCCCGTGGATGACTTTTGACAACTTTTTTTAAGTGTTATTTTGATCTTTTTCCACCCTTTTAATGTCTAAAATTGATATTTTTATACCTAAACAAGTCCTAAAATGTATTAGTTCAACTTTTTCATGTTAAAGCACATCCTTCAAACTTAGAGCAAAGTCTCTGTAACAACTCCAAAATTTTGTAAACTTTATTGATGCGTATTTCACTGATTTTAAGCTTGGTTGGTGTGGTTTATGGTTGTCATGTGTCTCATTCATCAAGCCATGGGTAAGGGAGTCTCATTGGTTAAGATTTTCATGAGAACCGTTGGGAGGGTAAACTTTAACTAGTCATATCTCTTAGCATAAGAAGAACCGGGTGGTCCATGACCTATCAAATTGAAGCTTTTTTAGCGAGCTTTCCAACTCATTTGGTTTCACTGAATTTGAAGTTTGGATGACAAAGTTATGACCTTTTTAGTAAAATTTCCTACATAGGGATTTAATTTGAAAATTGGCTAAGGCATTGCACCAAGGGACCCTATATAGGTCGTGAGCCACCAAACGACCCGTATGGATGCCTCAAGGTCCTCAACATGGGTCATGGTGAGGTGTTTCATAAAGTCCCCAACCCATGGAATAATTCTAAGTATGAGATTACCATTTCGAAACTTGCATCAAGTTGACGAGAGGCCAAATGACCCGTGAAGCCTTGGACGACTCGTGTAGCCGCTGGTATGTAAGCCTTGCCTAGTGCTTGACTAAGACAAGCCACACGGACAACTGGACGGTCCGTGTGCAACTGCTCGGCCCGTGAGGACTTCCATCTAGGCGTTGGGGTTAAAATTTTCTAAGTATAAAATTACCATCTCAAAACTTCGTTAGTGGATTTTTCTTCTAAGTGTCGCTTGACAGGAGGGGTACACGACCCGTGGTCAGCTACAGAGAAAAGGACTGAAATAGTCTATTATCTTTGGGCTTGGACTCAAAGTTATCCATGTTCTTATGTTTGGCGCACTAATAGTACACAATGTTTACTACACTGGTGCACTTTTGGTTATCCTTCAATTCTTTTGTTAAATTTTAATAGAATATTTTTGACTTTGAATGCAAAATGTCATTTTTCAGTAATCTAAAACATGATAAAAATTATTAATAACCAATAAATTTTATAAAATTTTCACACCAATATATCCATATGCTCAAAGAAATGCTTGACTCATAGCCTCAAATAAAATCTCTACATTCATGATTATTATTTATCTTCATCAAACTCTTCAGTGTGACCAAATTAATTCAATACCATAGTAATACCTAAAATCAACAATGAGGATGCAAGTACCACACTAGATTGATCTCATAAGAAAATTTGACATAGTCTCTTGAAGATGCATGTCACTCCTTCGTTTCTCTCCTCATTAAAATTTCGCGAATCATTATTATACTGCTTCATAATCAATTTTTACTGTTTAATAAATCAATCTTACTAAAACGGTGAGGTTTTCATCTCTTCAAATTGAATATTCCTAATAAATAGGTTTAGTAAAATGGTGTAGTTTGTTAATCTGCAAACCAAATACAAAATCAAATTCAATGAATAGTGAATTTTTTAATTTTTATATTTTCAAATCAAATACAAGATTAAATTTAATAAATGGTAAAAAATTTATATCTTCAAAATATGGATATATTGGTGAGAAAAAATTTATAAAATTTATTTGTTATTAATAACTTTTATCATTGTTTTTTCAGGTTACTAGAAAATGGTATTTTGCATTTAAAGTCGAAAACATTCTGTCAAAATTTAACAAAAAATTTGGAGGATGACCAAAAGTGCACCACGATAGTAAACATTGTGTACTATTAGTGCTCCATGCAAAATAACATGGATGAATTTGAGTCCAAGTTCAAAGATAATATATTATTTTAGTCCTTTTCTCTCAGTTGCACGACTCGTGGTATGTCCTTCACGACCCCTAGCAACATTTTTCCACTCGTTTCATTATTAGTTTTCTTGTAATTTTAATTATTTTCTAAGGTTTTGGACATCCTATTCCCTCCTAAGCCTTTGAATCGAACTATATTCATTCACCCTCATTCAAAATTCATTCAACACTTAGAATATTCAAACTCTCTCATCTAAAAGCTCCTCTCAAGTGAGGCTTGGAGATTCAAGTTGGGAATTCAAGGAAGTCTTCTTCTTCAATCATTTTTCTCCCTAAAGCTTTTCGATAATTAAGGTATGTGAAATTGATTCATGATCTTCTTTCAACCATGAAGACCCCAAAACTCTTTTACACTTGATTTTATGAAAATTAAGCTTACTTTAAATACGGGTCTTTAATTTATTATTGATTTGATTAAATCAAAGTATGGGTTGTACTTATTTGATGATTTTAAAGTGTTTTAAGTTCAATTATCATGAATTGCATTGAAATATGAAGACTCTATTATGCATGTCCCTTTAAGTTTTCAATTCAAGCATGGGTAGTATGAATTATGTTTTAATTGTGGATTTCATTATGCTTTAAGAATGAGTCTATCTTATTATGTTGATTTAAATATTAATATCTATTACCCATGTTATTCTATCATCATTCATGACATTTGCATTCATGAGCATGAAATTTATAAAATTATGATGTGGGTTAAGTTTCAGAGATGTTTATGACTATGTTTTCAAACAAAGAATGGGTATGACAAGGTTGTGATCACACTGCGTCTATGATATGGTTCTTTGAATAAATGATGGGTGTTTACACCATATGTATATGTTTAAAGGAGCATAGGATTGAGGTTGAAGGTGGGGTGTACTATCTCCAAGGATCCATACTTCTTTCTCATACCTATGTAAAGAATGGACCTATTCCTATGCATGAAAGAATGTCATGAAGAATGATTTGACTTTTTAGTCACACATGTATGAAAGTAAAGAAAGAGGTTTGACTTTTAAGCCCAATTATGCATGGTTATGATTTCAAAGTACTTATCTTTTTTTCAAAAACATGTATATGTATACATATTCTTGTGGGATGATGGCTTAGCACTGAGAGAATAGAGGCGGGGTGGACTATCTCTAAGATTTCATACTACTTTCCGCAAATTATGTTCCAAATATAGGTTCATATTTATGCCTCTTATGATATGATTATGTTAAGAATGGATATACCTTTGGCAAGTAGGTCATCTTTTAATTCATTGTGGGCTAGACAATGGAGTTCCAAGTTATAGCTCACTTGGTCTTATGTCGGTTGAGGTCCCATCCCCATTATATTTATATGACTAAGTATTCAAGCATCATGGATTTCATGGCATATTGATATTGTATCCCTTCTTATATTCTTCTTTCTATATATGTGTCCTTGTCATCTAACATTGGTTTACAGGTTGTTCATGTCATATGCATTGCATGCCTACATACTTAATACATTCAAATGTACTAACACATACTCTTTTGTTTACATGATCTAACCATGTAGGGACTAGAGACTACATCTATCCACCTCTTGACGGTTAACTTAGATCTTTGAGTATCACTTGTGATAATACCTATCATCTATCTAGCTCTTATGTTATGTTGTTTATGTCTTTAATTTGAGGGTGAGCCCGGGACATGTCTTGGCCCCCGTCCTATTCTAGACTAGAGACATTGTTGGACACTATGGAGTTCTCCATACGAGTATGTTATGTGTACACTTGAGATGCTATGGTTATGTATTATGCATGGATGAGATGATTATGGTTATGTTATTATGACATGATTAATGGAAGTGTATTTATGTGGAAAGTCCCAAGTCCTTTCTTATTCCCATAGTGTGAGTCACACCTACGTGCCCCTTAGAACGTATTTGCTAAATGCTATGTGATTCATGCAAATCTCATCCCCAATTACATCTCCATAGCTTGAGTCCAAAGTCCCAAAATCCCTTAGAATTATAGGGAAAAGGCATAAATTCCCCCCGAAGTTGTCCCTAAAAGTCAGTTACACACTTTAAGTATTTAGGTGACCTTTTACACAGCTATACTACGCAAAAATAAATTTTTTAAAACCTTCTGACCCCAAACCCCAAATACGTTTTAGCTAGTCTCTGTCAGCGCATCGTGCCTCAAATATAACCGATTTTTAATTTTTTTAAGGAAAATTATCCTTTTTAAGTAAAATGAACAAACACCACAAAGTCACCACCCGACCCAACAAAAAGCTTGAAGAACCCTAATTGTTTAATCAAAATCTAGAAATCCAAGCCCCAATTGAAGGAGAATTAAAGATACTTCTTATTAATTTATCTCTTTTTCATAATCATCTCTTTTCCATTTTGATTTCTTTCACTCTTTTTCTATAAAAATATTCTTTTTTTTCTTCAGATTAAGTTGTTATTATGACTCGAAGAAGCTTGACTAGGCTATGCATGCAAGAAGAAGGCCACGAATTAGAAGAGTTGCAATGCAAGCGTGGATTTGGTCTACCTTTGTTGACCTCTGAAATTCTGGTAGACAATATTGGAGTTGCCCTTACTATAGGGTAAGTTAATTGTTTTTTAAAAAGTTGATCTTCAAGATTCATATATTCATCTTCAAGAATCATATATTGAGTTCACTTTAGAGTGCTAGATCGTGCGATTTTTGGCTTTGAAAGGATGACTACATTGATCCAAGATCAAAATTTGTTATTCCTAAGTTGTTTGGAAGGATTGGTGAGCTTGAGCAAAGAGTTGAAGTTTCTGGAAAAGATGAAGCTTTCGAGAAGGTTGACAATAACTGTACTCGGTCGACCAACTTTGTGGAAAGCAAAATAAATATGAACAAGATAAAGTCGAAGCTGGACAATTTTGATGATAATTTGAAGAAGATGAAAGTAATTGAGAAGAAATGGAAAATTAAGTTAGCCATGTCCAAGAAAAGGGAGAAACAACTTTGGATTGCTGTCTTGTGTATTTGTGTTTTTGGTATAAGTTTTATATTTCAATACATATGGTCCCTAAAAAGAGATCCAAGGAAGTTGCCATGACCAACACCTGCTGTTTTATGTTGTATTTACGCCTTTTATAAGGAGATCTAGGGAGAAATTTATGTCTTTTTTCTTGTATTAACAATGTTGTCAGGAATTGGAAATTAATGTTGTATTGACAATGTTTTGTAATGAACATCCTTTTTATTTTTGTAATGAAAAGTTATTGGTTGCAAGTCATATATCCTTTCGGCTTTATCTTGATTTTACCAATTAAAATGCAGTCACAAGTACTATTTCAAAACAAGTGTCAATTTAATGCCATAATAAAACAAACAGAACTAAAATACAACTACTATTTTACTGTTAAATCTGTTATATGCAGTCAAAATTTAGATTATGTAGTCACAATTTATCATTTTCTATAAATACAAAATCATTAACCATCAAAACAAGTGCCAATTCGCAGCTACCAATTTAAATACTGTCAATTCATTGTCAAAACAAGTGCCAATTCAGTGCCATAATAAAATAATTACAACTAAAATGCAACCACCAATTCATTGTTAAAGCTATTAAAATACAGTCACAATTGCCAATTCATTGTCTTAAATATTTACAACTACCAATAAAATAAGGGCTTACATTGCATTGCCAAAAAACTATCAAAATGGCATTAGATGTTGTTAGATTGAGCATTGGAGCTCTCTTGACTAAAAAGTACAACCCTGGACCTTGTCTCAATTTTCTTTCTTGCACTCATTTCTTGAAGTTGACTTGAGGTCATAACTTGTTTACCCTTCCATTTCACACCACTTTTTGGTCTATATCCAAGATCTCCAGTGATAAATGCTGAAGACTTGACATTTGTAAATCTTTCACTAGACATTCTAGGCTGGTTAAATAAAAATAAATATCTTAGTTTGTGTCGATAAAATACAATAAATTATAGTTAAGAATAAAAATATTTACAGTAATAATTGTTGTACCACTTTGTGTGTGTAATAACCCTATTCTAGTCATTCTTCTTCTACTAGCAGACAACCCTAAAAAAGCAATAAAATATTCAAAATATTAGGTAAGACAACTGATATAAAACTTATACATGAAGTAGAACTATATTACCTTTTTTTGTTGAACCTTTTGACCTACCCCTTTCTCTTCCAATTGGAGCAGCAAGTGTTGATCTTGCTCCAGCAGCAGGTGTTGATCTTGCTCCAACAGCAGGAGGTGATGGTATTGGGCCAGAAACAACAAAAGCTGATGGTCTTGGGCCAGCAATAGCAGGTGATGGTCTTGGGCTAGTAGCAACAACAGGTGATGGTCTTGGGCCAGTAGCAACAGCAGCAGGTGATGGTCTTGGGCTAGCAGCAACAGCAGGTGATGATCTTGGGCCAGTGCCAACGGTAGCATGTGATGAACTTTCACTAGCAAAAGCACCAAGAGGACACTTTCTTTTATTATGATCCTTTTTATGACAAGTGCTGCATGACATCTCAATCCCTCTTTTGGATAACTTTTTAATTTTTTTAGTTTCACCTTGCTCTTTCCTCATAACCTTGCTAGGTCTTCCTGGCATCTTCTTAACACGAGGTGGTATAACAAAGATATTTTGTGATTCTGGCCATATTTTCATATTCAAAACTGGCTGAATGAAGTAGTTGTATGTCTTCATGTATGTTTCTCTGTTATACCAATGGGAAATGTGGTCAGTTGGGTCCCATTTTCTTTGATGAAGGGCAGCTATTGCATGAGGACATGGTATGCCTTTCAACATCCATGCTCTGCAACTACAAGTTTATCTATGAATATCCACAACATGTTTGTATGCTCCATGAAGTACCTCATACCTTGTATCTGAATTCTATTCAATGCTATATTTCACTGACTTGGCAATGTTATCTTACAAAACCTTTATTGCCATTGGAGAAATATCACTGATCCAACTATTTCAAAACTCTCTCATCTGTCCAATTCTTTTCATCATTTTCACCCTAATTTCTTCAAGCATGGTTATTATTGTTTTGTGTCTTGCTGCTAATATCCATGCATTGAAGCATTCAACCATGTTATTGTCAACAATGTCACATTTTGTGGTGAAATTGAAGTAGACCTTGCTCCATCTTTCTGAATTATAATACAACAAATCATCAACCATCTTATTTCCTAATCTTTTCATATAACTAATGTTATCCTTTAACTGAGCCTCAAAAGTAGACCTTGCACATCTCCAAAAATATTTTTTTTCTCTCAATACCTCTCCAAATCTTGGACCAGTTAACAAGGATGTGTCTAGCACACATCCTATGCTCAACATTTGACAAATGAGTACTTATGGCATTTTCAAAACCTTATAAAGAATCAAACTAAATAGTCATAAACAAAGAGTCTATTTAACAATCATAAATCAAGAACCAAACTAACAGTTATAAAGCAATAACCAAACTAATATAAATAAATATACTTAGTCATATATCAAGAATCTAACTAAAATAACAGTGATAAATCAAGAATCAGGCTAAAGTTATAAATCAATATTCAAACTATCATTTATAAAGTAAGTAATCAAAAGAGTCATACACCAAGAATCAAACTAATCTTTTGCATATCAGTTATGACAGTCATGTCTGTTCCATTTCCCAGCTAAAGATCTTCCTTTAGAAGCTTGACAAACTAACTCCAAGTGTATTGATTTTTAACCTTTACCACTATCTAAGTTGATGGCAACATTTCATTATTACAATCTTTACAAACAAAAACTAGTAACTGACCTTTAGATACTCCTTTTAGAAAATAACCATTCAAACCAACGCACTTCCTACAACCAGCCAACTGAGACTTTTTCATTGCATCAAAACATATGTAGAAGCTTTGAATTTCTTTTTATCATTTTCAAATGTTTCCTCATGAAGCTTGACTACACATGTACTACCAGAATTAGTTCTTAACAATTCATGTCTATAGTTTAAGATCCTTCCAAACTCAAGAGTATAGTCATCCATTAACTCTTGTAATACCTTATTTCTTGCTCTCCTACATACTGTACTTCCAACATATAAATCTAATTCTTTCTTAATGAGTTCCTGAAACTCAAAAATTCTAATGTTGGGTTGTTCTTTTATCCTTACATTATAGTAACTGGATAAGAATTTACTATTACAAAGCTTGTTCCTATTAGTTGGATCACATTTGTGAACTGGATTGTATGTTTTCACAACAAAATTACCTGTCCTGGAATCAAAGCTAGCAAATAGCAACCAAGGACAACCAACTATACACCTAACCCTTACCCTTCTTGCTTCATTAATGTACATTTCAATAACAACATTTTCATTAACAACATATCTGGTAACAACAACTCTAAATTCCTTAACACTTTCAAATACAAGACCCAATTTCCACACTATTTTCTGAGAAGTTGCATCAAATATAACTCTTTTCAATTTTTTTCTCCTCCTTACTTTAACTCTGTGCTAAACCTCTCCTTCATCATCACTGAAATCATCTGAATCTATTTCAAAACTAGCAGCTTCATCTGAGGGATAGTAAGGATCATCACCAACTAGCCTACCTTCTACATTGTTTCTATTTCCACCTGCAGATTTATCATACCCAACATCTATTCCTTTTTTTCAGTTCCTAACTTCACATGATAAGGAAATTGAGCTCTTTCTCCCCTTCTCCTTCTCTTTTTTTCATCTTTTCCTCTCTAAAAGTTCTTAGCTCTTCATCTACATCGCTCCCATCATCTAATCCTCCATTTAATGATTCTATATCAAAATTTTGTTCAGAGAAAGGATTTACAAATTCAGAAGAAGGATGGACATGTTCATCAGTTGGATCACTAGAAGGATGGACAAATTCATCAGCTGGATCAGTAGAAGAATGGTCAGGGGTAAAAAGTGGATCATTAGAAAAATGTACTGGTTCAAGAGTTAGATTAATAGAAGAATGGTCAGGAGTATGAGTTGGATCAATAAAAGGATATATAGGGTCAGAAGTTGGATTTGTAAAAAGATCGTCAGAGGTAAGAGTTGGATCATAGAAGAAGGAATATTTGGAGCAGTAAAAGAGTGTAGAAGAGAAGAAGTATTGGAAGCAGCAGTGCTAGGATTTTGGTTTGAAACATTTTCTTGGGCCTCATGGATTGGTTCTAAATCAACATTAGGCCCACTATTTTTAGATGGTCACTCATATTCAATTACTCCACTTTTTCCTTCTTTATATTCCAATAAAGGTGGAATCAAAATAAGATCTGCAACCAGATAACACACAAATGCCTCCAAAATATCCCCATTACTTAAACACTCAAAAATTAAATTAGTATCATAGTCTGATTTAATATCTAACATAGCAGTAGTATTAGACAGTTTTACATACAATAAGCATTGTCTAGGTTCATACCCTAATTCTTTCACATAATCCCTCAATTCAAAATAAGACAACCTATCTATATCAACATCTAAGAACTCAATAACTTGTCCTCCATCATATGGGTTTTTGTCCTTGTTTCCCTTTTTAAGATTCTTGATAACACTCCCATGGTAAAATTTCAATATAATCAAATCAAAAGACATTTTAACAACCTGAAAACAATAGTAACAAGTCAATCTTGAAATTACAGTTAACCCTCAACTACGACAAATACATGCAACAACAAAAAGTCATACTAATCTATAATATAAGCATAAGTGTCAGATCGTATCAACAAGAATTTAACTAAAGACAAAATAAATCGTAGGTTAACAAGTCAATATTTTTTAGGTAGATACCATAAACTTGTAAAAACCTAAATTGACCAAACCCTAGGTTTAATCTTACTATTAATAGAAACAATAGAGTGAGATGTGAATTTGACCTTCTAACAATGGTGATAACGCTACAATGACCAAACCCTAGTATAACCAATAATCTTTAATAAGAACGGTTTTGTGGTCAATCGTAACCACTAACGTTTTCTGAATACGATAGTGAAACCTTGATTAAACAAGGAAAATGAGCGAGTTTGATAAGTAAAAGAAAATGACGATTAGGTTTGTTTGTTATTACGAGAAGATGAATTAATTTGGATAAACTTGAAATGGATAATGGATATGGGTGAAGTGAATAGGTATGGATGAAATGAACGGATATGGGTCAAAAGAAAATGGGTTAGGTTCATTTAATACGTGACATACCAAAAGGGCGAGTGCGTCTCACTCTCTACAAAATATCTAGGTTTGGGGTCAGAAGGGTTAAAAAAATTCACTTTTGCGTAGTTTATGTGTGTAAAAGATCACCTAAATAGTTAAAGTGTGTAACTGACTTTTAGGGACAACTTCGGGGGGAATTTATGCCTTTTGCCTAGAATTATGTGTTTATTATTTAATTATGCGCTTCTGAACCAATGATATATAAATGATGCTAAGAGACTTGACTGAAGACTCTCGGGTTCTCATAAGCCATGTAACGCCTAGGCCCTACTCCCCGATTATGACAATTTCAAGGGAAAAAAGGCTAGGGTTTGAAGGTAGAACTTGAAAATTCTTCAAAGTTGTTCCAAGACCCAAATTTCCAGATGTAATGACCCATTAGGTCATATTGAGAATGAGTCCACACGTTTTCATAAAAAACCCTTTTTGTAAATTAAATTGAAAATTTTGAACTATTCGGTAACTACAATTATTTAATTTGAGGGGTAATTTTAGATAACTAATCTAATTGATGAGTTGAATTAATAATTTAGTTAAATCTATACTATTTATTAAAAATAGGTTAATAGGATTTATCACTTTTAGTATATAAAAATTGAAAAAAATAAGTAACAAAAGAAAACAATATTATAAAAGGAGTAATAAAAGAGGGGAAGAATGCCCCTCAACATTAAAACAAAAACAAAAGAAAAAGAAATGGACGAAGAAAAGAACGACAATGCCGGAAAGCAAAAAAATGTGCGGAGAGAAAATTTTTAAAAAGAAGAGAAGAAAATTTGGGATTTTCATCCTAAATTATCAAGGTAATCATTCTCGTCCTTCCTAGTAAGTTTTTACGTGATTATGAATAGATTGTTAGGGTAGAAACGGGTATAATTTATATTAAATTAAGAAAATATAGTCCTAGGGTTCTTATAATAAAATCTTGATTTGGGGGGTCTAATAGCGATCCATTTTAGCTGAAATTTGATATACAAATTAATTTTATTATAGATAAACATATTTTGAAAGAAAATTTCAGATTTGAATTTGAGAGCTCGGGGTGACGTTTTTACCAAATTTTTGAACCAAAAATAAATATAGCAATGTAGATTATGTATTTGAACAGATTTTGATAATCCAAAAGCGTTACAAAAGGCTCAAGTTTTAAAGTGTTTGTTTGTTTAATTGAGATAAGTGGACTTTCAAAACTTTGTAATTCTTGTAGAATTCCCAAATTTTCCTTTCTTCTATGTGTGATGCATGAAATATTTGTGATATTATAAAAATAGGGTGATTAATGTAAATGTGAGTTGGTGTGGCGTTGTTATAATTGAATTAAAATGTGGTTAAGTGATGAGAATTCTATATTGAGATATATTGTTGTGATTGGTGATTATGAGTGAATTTGTTTGTGGACTTCATCTTATGTTCATTCATTCTATGTCCCACATAATTGCATTGGTTCTAGTTATTGATATAAGTGTAGTGAAAATTGGGGCCGAGGTCTTTATCGATTGAGATGCGATATCGAGGTCATTACCAGTGAGATTGTGATACCGAGGTCATTACCGAAGAGATTCTGATGCCGAGGTCATTGCTGACGATATTGTGATACTGAGATCTTTTATAGTGATATTATGATGTTGAGGTCATTGCCGATAATATTATGATATCGAGGTCATTGTCGACGATATTGTGATACTGAGGTCATTCTCGACGATATTGTGATACTGAGATCTTTACTAGTGATATTATGATGTTGAGGTCATTGTCGATAATTCTTGCATAAGCATTGCATCTCATCCTTGCATATATTTTTGTGTGGCATGATGTTATTCCTGTGATTGATTGTATTATCACTTGTGAGTTGTGGCTTGTGATATTGTGAAAAACTATTTTTACTGTGCATTATGTGTTGCTGGGCTGAGCTGATTTTCTGTGCAAGTTATAGTTGTGGAGGTCGATTGGGATGAAAAGAGTTTGTGTATTCTATTAAACTTGCTTTGTTTTGTTAGTTGACTTGCTAGGTACCGTGTGGTTGGTACTCACCCCTTGCTTCTACATTTTGGTAGGTTATATGCTTAGATCTTTGTGATACTCTCTCTTTTCTTCTTATCTGAGGCTTTCTGTGGAGATTAGTGAGGTAGCTATCTGTCATTTCAGCGAGTCCTCCTTCTCCTATTTATGATCTTATTCTACTTAAGAGACAATCTTATCTAAGACTTTCTGTGGAGATTAGTGAGGTAGCTATCTGTCATTTCAACGAGTCCTCCTTCTCCTATTTATGATCTTTTTCTACTTTAGAGACAACATCATTTGAGACTTATATTTTTTCAAATCTCTTGTAACACATTAGAGGCTTGTGCATGTGACAATCAGGTTTTGGGGATTTTAAATTAAGTTAACTTATTATCCATAGTTAAACTTTTATTTTTATTTTTTATTCCGCACTTTATTATTCTAATTGAATTTTTGGCTGACTTGTCTTGGTGGGAATAAGACGAGTACCATCATACCCATTTTTGAGCTGTGACACCAGGTATGTAAGGCTAACTAAAATATGGATTATGTTCTTCCATGTTGTCACGACCCGGATGGGGGCCTAGATGTGACATGGCGAAAGAGAATCCGAAAGTCCTCGATCAATCCATCATAGCATCATCACACATCATCAGTTCGGAAGCGCGAAAGTAAACACATAACACATAAGCTCTAAGGAAATCGGGGCTTTGGACTCAAGATATGGGGATGTTGTCGGGAATGGGATGAACATGGATTCACATAGCACATAACAGTTATCTCTAAGGGGCGGGTAAGTAGGACTCAAGCTATGGGGGCACACCGGGGTTATGGGACTTTCCACATAAGCACATAATCAGATACAATCCCAACATCAAGTCATAAACATAATCAATATCATTTCCATAATCAAGGCTCAAAAAGCATAACATCTCAATAGCCATAATATCCAACAACATTACAATCCAATGTACTAGAGTGTAGTTTGTCCAACATGCCTCTACATAGATAAAGCGGGGCCTTGACATAGTTTGAGGCTCACCCTCAATACATAAGTAAAGGAAAATAAAAAAATATTACTAGGTAGATAAGAGGTAGCTATTACCCTTGAACAAAAGGGCTCACCACAAGGAAATATCTTCAAGATGATCACACGTCGTTCCGTAGAATATATAAGTCGTCTCCGGTCCCTACATGGTTAGAACATGTAGACAAAGAGTATGAGTTAGCACATGATATGTACTAAGTATGCGGGCATGCAATGCATATGACAATATAGTATGACCGAACAACATGACAAGGGGACATAAGTTACGAAAGCAATGCATGTAGCCAAACATTAATATAACAATATGCTATGCCATGATACATGAGATGCAATCCTACAACATAATATAGCGGTGATGTAGCCTCAACGGACAACGTAGGAGACCCAAGCGAGCTACTACCCGGATCCGGACTACTTGCCAAGTAGATCCTTAATCACCCTTCAACAAAAGGAAATAAACAAGTCATCCCATCTAGGGGGAAATCCGAAGTTGGCATGGTTTGACATAAAGGAGTATGGACCCTTGGAGATAGTTCACCCCAACTCCAATCCCTCGGTACTAAGTCTCATCCCACAGGAATACATATATATACATGCAACTTCAAATCGGAAGACTTACA